>BMAV01001531.1:178074-245541 GCA_019973955.1 Trichonephila inaurata madagascariensis
GTGTGTGTGTACTTATGTACGCACGTAAGAAGTTATACTTCTTTGGCGTAACAAGATTAAAATCTTTCTAAAAATCTTTAGCAGGGCAAGCTGGGTCAAGGACGAAAGGCGGTCACGAGCAGAGTTGAACGATACTAACCTTCAGTCAATCGGCGGGAATGATCTGCCCCTTCTGCATATTTCTAGACAAAGCATTTTCGTATCCCTTCCTACGGAACGCAAAGCAAAAGTTCGCTGACACGGGGTGTATAGCTCAGTGGTAGAGCATTCGGCTGCAGATCGAGAGGTCTCTCCGGTTAAAACCCGGGTGTCCCCTTCTTCAGAGAAGTGAAGAGAAATATTTTTCTAGGAATTTCGAAGGCGGGAATGATTTGTCCCGTTCTGTATATTTCTAGACAAAGGATTTTCGCATCCGTGACAGTGTGCGTCACATCCGTGACGGTTTTGTGTCACTTCCGTGACGGTGTGGGCGCGCATTGTAAAAATTTACCCTCATCCTATTTCTCTAACGCCCCCAAAAAAGTATAACTTCAAAAAAAAAAAGGATGAAAAAAATAATTGACGTATTTCAGATCACCAATCTGTTTTCTTATGTAGTGCTTGTGGGTGGCGCTACGGTCTCCCGTGATGTGCGTCTGCGCTATAATGCTAACGATTTGCATATTTCATCGCCGCCAACGCGTGATGTTAATTTCACATGCTTTGCAAACTTCCTACAGGGTGTGGCATTTTTTGTGGCCAGCAGTGCATATTCTTTCTAATATGCCCTTTTCCATTCAATATACCAATAGGATTATTTTCACAAAAAAATGATGTCCTGAGAGAATAGAAATATTAAATCACCAAAGAGAATATATTATTTTTCAATGCATACCTCAAAATTGTCCCGTTCGGTAAATACACATATATGAATTCCAAAAATGTTGTGCAATAAGGATTTTCATTTGTTCTATAAGTGATACAGATCTATTCACCTGTGTAAAATTCGGCCGGAGAATACCAGACTTTACTCTCTCTCTCAACAAGTCTACTATTTTATACAAGGAAATAATGTAAAAAAAGGGGAACAGTCGGCAAAAGTTCGCTTTGCTTGAAGTATGTCCAACGGAGAAATTCGGGTTACAAGATACATTTCAGTTTTGACAAATCCGATTTGCATTTACATCAATTGTTTCAATAAAAATCTACATTTTACATATAAAACAGCGGGATATTTATTTTGTGTCACCACTCGTGTCTGCTTTCATCGGCAAAGATTTTATTTAAAAAAAATGTCAAATGCCAATGATGAATGGACTAAATTCATGATGGTCACATGATAACGGCGATCACGTGTTTCCCATTGATTAAAAATTGACATACTAAGTTGTTCAACATATAAATCTTAGATAACATTTAAAATTTGATGATTGGGTAAAGAGTTTACGTGTTAAAATTCTTCAAAGAGTTTTCAAAATTTAAAAAAAAAATACTTAACTATGTGCATTATTGTATCGTTGGCAAATATGTACTTTCTAAAAGAAAGTTCCTGCAAAAAGCAAAAGTTGGCAACAGTGAAGCACATGAACTGACTGGAAACGCGTGATAATATGATATAATTATGATATAATTATGACGTCGCATTAAATTTATGAACTGATTGGCCAAAAACACGTGGCTCAGTTATCATGTGACTCTGACGTCACATGAATTTAGTCCATTGAACTTATAAATCGTACCAGATTGAAGTAAAAAGTCATAAAAATAGATATATTATCTTATTTAAATGTTTTTAATTTAATTTAAATGTAATCACAAAGACAAAAAAATGACTTACTTATTCATAGATTTATGGAGTTTTTACTTCTGTTTTGGTCATGGGTGGATTGAAAACCATGCTGATCACATATTTATTGTTTGTGACACGTGTTTACACTATTTACTGGAAAATACGCAAACAACCTTAATTTGTGAAAATATAGAACGTCTGACAATAAAGTTCGGTGAATGAAGTCAGAACGGCCGATCTGGCTATACTGAGGAAACAAAACACTGCACATGCGTAAAGTCAGGTGTTGACCATCTGCCCTCACCTTTATTCAATTGAATGTCGTTTGTGTTCCGTGTTAGACTTGTTTTACTAAGTGCTTGTTTAGTGCTTTGGTTCTTAACTGAGAACAGGAAAATGAAAGAACAAAAGATCAATTTAAAATTTGGTTTTAAGCTTGCCACTGACAGAAAATGATTCGATGCTGGTATTCGTGACAGAAAATGATTGATTTGTGTTTATGAAGACCAATCATTGTCCATGAAGAGTGTGTACGAGAGATTCCTTCGAGAAGAACGGGAAAGTTTTCTGAAAATCCCCGTAGCGAAAGACCGGTGGTATCCGTCAGGGACGAAAACATGGAGAAAGTGAGCAAATTAATCACGAAAGATCGTCAATTAACTGTGTGTATGATAGCTGAACGATGAATGTTGCAAGGTACGTTAAAATTTTGACCCGTTTCATGAAACATCTATTCTGGGTGCGACCCTAGTACACACAACAAGGTTCATGTTTTTTTGTTCACGACAAGGCTCTCCCTCGCACAACCAATATCTTAAAACAGTTCCACGCAAAAAAAAGAGATGGTACAAATTGAATATGCACCACTCTAACCAGCTCTCAATCCACCACACTTCTTCCTATTCAAAAGATTTACACTCGCTTCGAAAGGAAAGAGATTTGACGATATTTCTGACATCCAACAAAACATGACGAGGCTTTTGAACTCCATCCCAAAAGAAGACTTCTTGCAAAATTTCCAGGACATGGATAGCAGATCTAAGCGGTGCATAGTTATGGGAGGTCTATTTGGAAGGACAGTATTTAATTCGTTAATGTTTCGTTATGTTAATGTTACACTATTCACCGAACTTTGTTGTCAGAGGGTGTAGAGTACGCATTATTAATTATACATTTTTGACGAGCAATTTACTGCAGCATATGAATAATTACTTCATTTTTTGGCTAATATTAAAAAAAATTTACTCCGCGAAATTATATGTAAACTTAAAACTAAGTCCAGTGGCGCAACAGCGCATGAGGGCCAACGCCTACTGTGCTTATCTCAATATACATGACCTTGGGTGCTGAAGTGCATGAGCAGATATCGCGATCAGTTGGTCAGTCTGAAGCGAAGCCCCCAGTGTTTAGTCCCCAAGCAAGCTTGATACTCATTTATCTGCCCACTGAAGGGATGAAAGGCTGAACCGATCTAGGCCAGCCTGAGGATAGAACACCGGACCTGTGGAGCCGTTCGGCCACTGAGCCTTAAGATATATGTAACTTAACTCAGTGTCACGACAGCCCATGAGGGTGAACGTCTATTGTGCCCATGTCAGTATACGTGACCTTGGGTGCTGAAGTGCATGAGCAGATATCGCGATCAGTTGGTCAGTCTGAAGCGAAGCCCCCAGTGTTTAGTCCCTAAGCAAGCTTAATACTCATTTATCTGCCCACTGAAGGGATGAAAGGCTGAACCGACCTTGCCCAGCCCGAGGATAGAACACCAGATATGTGGTGTGGAAACGCGATACGCTACCACTCGGCCACTGGGCCTTAAGTTATACGTATATGTAATAAATTTATGTACATAATTAATTTTATAGCTACGTCACATATACCCCAAAATGTAAAAGTAACACACAATCGTTAATTTTTCTTACAAAAATGTAAAGGATGTGATTAACTTATAAAAATGATTAAATATATTTTTATTCATAACGGAAACATAATCAAGAAATTTATTTATATTGGCAGTTTGACAATATACTTATACTATTTGTCGTTATATACTTCTGACAATATATTTTAAAATAATTATGATACTCAACTAATTATAATTTCTAATGAATTAATCAATATCTTTTGAATAAAAAGGAATATGTTTTTAATTAAATCTAAGAACGAGAAGATTTATATTAAATTAAAAATAAATAAATTGGACATGCTAAGTAATAATATTTATATATATATATATATAAAGAATATAAAATTTTCAATGATACTTCTCAAATTAGCGTTATCGAAGCGTGTGATATGTATTGATTCAAATTTTTAATATAAATAAAAATTATTTCATAGTTATAAATGTATAATTGTACGTTTTCACATTATTAATTTTTTTCCACATAAATGGGTTTCTTTCTATTGCTAATATCAAATATTATTATGCTCATATTTTTCTGAATATTACACAAGTTATTGAGTTTTTTTTTTTTTTTTTGAATTATTTATTATTAGCGTAATTTTTCAGGAAATGTAGAGCATCATTATAATGAGTAACATGCATTATTTTTTGTAACTGCAAAATCAAATTTATCACAACTAAACATTTAAACCTGTTTTTGTCTGGAGGACAGGGATTGCATGAAAAGAAACGTTTAAAAATGAATTGAAATTTCATAAGTCGTTAAAAAATATTTTGTTTGTAACACATTAATTTTTTTAAGGTATCCGACTACGTTCGGAACCGTGATTTTAAAAAAGCGCATAAATGGATAATTTTCATATTTAGTGTCACTCAGATTAGAATACATGCATAAAATTGTTTTAAGGACATTTTGACAAAAAAAATTTATTTAAATACAATATTTTGGCAAAAAATTCACTTAGAAAAATAGTTTTTCCAAATGTTCTTCTTTTGTGAACTAGAATTTTTGAAATACATAACTCGGAAGTCGGTTTATCCATGTTTTACGAAAACAGAAGGGAGAAATTTTAAGAAAATACGCCGATAATTATTTCAAATGGTTGTAACTTTGAAAATAATTTGAATTTTTCAAAAATCGTAGCTGAGCCTCTGCACAGAGGTCTGAGCTATATACAGGCAAAATATTAATACAATAGAAGCCTTTTTTACAAAAGGAGAACATTTGGAAAAAAGGTTATTCTAAGTTAGTTTTTTGGCAAAATATTGTATTTAAATAAATTTTTTTGTCATAATGTCCTTAAAACAATTTTATACATGTATTCTAATCTAAGTGACACTAAATATCATGAAAATTATCCATTTATGCGCTTTTTTAAAATCATTTTTCCGAACGTATTCTGATACCTTAAAGAATTGTCTTGCTCTTTACGACTGATTTGTATAAAATCCTCGAACCCCGATCAACGTAACTTTATTTTATGGTAAAAGAAAATAATTTTTGTTTAAGAAACACAGGCATCTTATCCCTTTATAAGAACTATTGCGATGAGAGAACCCCTACTAAATAGTTGCAAGAAAAAAAAAACATCGGTACAGCTTCCACTTTTTAACATTAATTTTTTTTAAAACCTACGGTCGAGATGACAGTGCACGATAAAACAGAATATGGAGAAAAGCTTGGATACGACGAGAGAGAGAGAGAGAGCAGGTGCTTTGAAATGTTGCAATATGTACATTATATTGTTCACAAAACGCGCGCATACTCACTTATCAATGGGTTCGATTCATCCCCAGAGGGCGCTGTGCTCGTTCAGCAATTGCCGCCTGATTATCAAATAAACAATAATAGCTATTCGTATTACACTTGTGGTTGTGTGCTAACTGTCGATTTTGCTTATATTCAAATTTTATATTCTTTAAATTTTTTTAGTGCTCTAAATATTTTTAATATATTTTCTAGTCTTTTACTTTTTGTATAGTTATTAAATATATGCATAATTTTAGCTTACATTATTAGATTCAAGCTTAGTTTATACTTCTGTTAATCTCTGACCTCGTGTCATGTGTTTTTGTATACTTTTAGGTTCAGTAATTTGTTTGCCAGCCACGTTGTATTTCAAAAAATTAAGAATCGTTCAATGTAAGAAAATCATTTATGCTGAAAAATTAAGTTTTAAAGTTTAGAAGGGGGGGGGGGCTTGGGGAGGTCAATTTTTTGGTAACCGGAATCGATCGCCAAGCAACTTAATTTAGCGATAGGTGTTTCGAGAATTTACGAATTGCAATTTTTCAATAAAAATAAAGAAATATTAATGTGAAATTATAAAAAGAAAAAACATATTTATACAACTATAAGTAACACACTAAAATTTTATTATTTTTTTTTTAAGTTAAAGCCAAGAAAGGATTTCATTTTGTTATATGATAGAGTAGATACAAATCCGAAAATGCCGCCAAAATACTCAGTCGATCAAACACGTGGGAATTTGTTAAGCGTTTATTGTCACATGTGATTATGACGTCAGATGAATCGAGTCCATAATCACTATTTTGGGTTATTTATATCTTTGAAAAAATGATTTTATTTTAAATGTAAAATCATTTAATCATAATTAAGCCCTTTTCCAATTTTTCGAAAATCCAACCTCTTTGTGACAATATTGAACTCGGAAATTATTTTTTATATTATCATCTCTCTCTCTCTCTCTATTAGTCCCTTTACTATAGAACATTCATTCCACACAGTGAGTTCCCATTAATAATAATTTTTTTCTTCATAGAAACGCAATCCACACTAGTATATAAATTTAATTGAGCTTCATATTAATTAATACGTTCAAACATATCTGTAGCTCCAGTTTTGTATTATTTAGCACTAATTAATATTTTCCATTCTAAATATTTAATGTTACTTTCATATATATCTTTAAGTATAGCATTTTTTTTAATAAAAAAATGCATTTATTCGTAATCTTAATTAATGAATTCCTTATCAATACTTAAAAGTACACAAACATTCAAGTAAAATGCCCAATCGGACAAGCGGAGTAAATAAATAAATAATTGTTTGTTCTAAAATAGAAGATTTGCTTCTAAAAATCACACTCTAAATGACCTTGATTTCTAACATAAAAAATGCATAAACGCATCCTGCTTTTTTTCTCCAGTTAAGAAGTAAAGAGCGACAAATCAAATAAGTGCTTCTAAATTGAAATCGAGAAGAGAAGCGTAGAACTCATGAAATCTAAAAATAAACCTTAAAGTTCTCGGTGCGAACAAGGAGTTTCTTTTAAAAGAGCTCCATTGGGCTTACAAAAAATCCTCTCAAGTATCTACATTTACTGAGTGGCGCTGACTAGTCAAATAAGATTGAAAAGGCGAAACCAATTCTACGATATATCACCAATTCAACCTTTGAAACTCTTCTACACACACAGGTTTTGTTTCATTTTAAAACAACTCCAACGCCTGTGGATCTTATAGATCGTTTGTTTCTTTGTTTATGAAATACCGAAAGGGACATATTTCTTCGCTGTCAACAGAAATGTAAAGGATTAAAAAGGAGTTGAATCATATTTCTTCCCCGTGGTTGCTGTCACAGGCAGCATTCAGATTTTAAAAATATTTTACTTCATTATTTGATAACGCGTTGAAATAAAATGTGAGATCCGATTTGTAATTTTATTTTTGAAGTTATACTTCTTTTGGGGCGTTAGAGAAAAAGGAAGAGGGTAAATTTTTACAATGCGCGCGCACCCCGTCACGGATGTGACGCAGAACCGTCACGGATGCGAAAATCCTTTGTCAATAAATATACAGAACGGGACAAATCATTCCCGCCTTCGAAATTCTCATAAAAATATTTCTCTTCGCTTCCCTGAAGAACGGGACATCCGGGTTTGAACCGGGGACCTCCCGATCTGCAGTCAAATGCCCTACCACTAAACCATACACCCGCGTCAGCGAACCTTTGCTTTGTGTTCCATAGGAACGGATACGAAAATGCTTTGATTAGAAATATGCAGAATGGGACAGATCACATTCCTGCCTTCGAATTTCTCAAAAAAATATTTCTCTTCTCTTCCTTGAAGCAGGGAGCATCTGGGTTTGAACCGGGGACCTCTAGATCTGCAGTCAAATGCTGTACCATTGAGCTATACTCCCGCGTCAGCGAATCTTTGCTTTGCATTCCGTAGGAATCAATACGAAAATATTTTGTCTAGAAATATGCAGAACGCGAGACATATCATTCCCGCCTTCAACCCCCTCCCCATATTATTGGTCCTATTGTTCCTGAGCGGGGGCGTTTAAATTTATTTAAATCGTGATTATCTCAGGTTTGGCTGGTCCGATTGACTGAAGGTTAGTATCGCTCAACTCTGCTCGTGATCGCCTTTCGTCCTTGGCCCAGCTTGCCCTGCTAAAGAATTTTAGAAAGATTTTAATCTTGTTACGCCGAAGACGTATAACTTCTTAAGTGCGTACATAAGTACACACACACACTTTATTTCAAATGTTTTCAAAATTTATACTTGATAACTTTTCTTATTTAAAATACCAGCTGGTATATACCCGTTCTTCGAACGGGGGAATTGAGAAATTACAGATTGAAGGATAAAGAAGATTTTAATGAGCTAATTTGACGTGAATTGCAAATCAAACAATTTTTTTTAAAAAAAAAGCTTTTTACTTATCTTAGCTGAACGAAAAAACCATATTTGTTAAATTTTAAGTCGGTAGATCTAAAAGCTTATAAAAAGGGGATTTTTTTTTTATTTATAACTCCCTGTCTCTCTTGTGTGTTGATTTTTGAAAACACCTTCCTAAACTGATCTCTGTTCAGCAAAAGTAACACAATGTTACCCATTTTGTGTAATGAACTCTTAAAATAATGTAAGCAATTTATATCTGGATATATAACACGTTAATATTACTTTCTGTTGTATTTATTTTATGTTAAAATTGTAAGATTCGCAAGCAACACCGTTCCTTATATTATAATGGGGATTCAATGGAAACATAGCGAAATGTTGGCGATAGAGCCAAATTGGCATCATTTTTGGCGACCCTGTAGGCAACTTGGTAATTGATTGAACGGTGAAGAAGTTAATATGCTGTAGCGCCACGTTGTAGGGAGCTGCAACGGAAAGGATAGCACAAAAACCTTCTCCACAAAAAATAAGTATATATGCCAATATATTCATAGTGATCGGTTGAACGGTGTTAGTGTGAAGAGATTTGAGATATACAAATATCCATTTTTATACATATAAATTGCATAAACTTCGCCAAGGAATGTTGTAATCCGAATATTTTAATACAAAACAGAAATGTGTATTGCTTTTAAAATAAATATGATTAAGTATTTCAATGTAACGGAAATAAATAATTATTAATTTTTTTCCAGTTAGTATAAAACATTTTTATGCAAGCAGGATAGATGAGGATAGCAATAAACAGAAGATAAAAACAAAATTATAAAATATTAATATAAAAATTGAGTGATTGTTTATTCACGTTGTATTTCGAAACACCTCAAGGTCTATTGGCGATGAAGAGGGAGAGAGTTACATGAATGCTGCACTATAAGGGGTCTCAAGGGTGTTAATTTTGTACCGAGAAATATGAAAATGTAAACAATTTTCAAATAGGTATAATTCTTTGACATTAAAATTAAATGTTTCGGTTCTTTTACACATTATTTATAAACGAATAAAATCTAAAAAAAAAAAAAAAAATGCAAAATATTTAAAATATAATTAATAATTTTAAAAATTATAGGCACATGACAATAAAAAACTTTTTTGTAATTAATATTAAGTAAATTAAAAAACTTGAGAATGCTATTTTCTAAAATAGTAGCCTTTAATGTATAAACCTTAAAAAAATATCAAATGTATCATACTGTATAAACTCTACCTAATTTTAGAATTGTATACTTTTTGTACAAAAAATTGTTTTTTCAAAATATTTAAAATTTTAAAAAAATTAAAAATGTATCTTATTTTTTTAAAAAATAATTTATTATTTTATTTATATAAAAATAGCTATATAAATAAAATAATAAATTATTTTTTGCTAGTAATTAGAGCTACTATTTTAGAAAATATCATGCGCAACGTAAAACTTAGATAATATTTATTATAGGTGTTTCTTTTTTTCATATGCTTATAATTTTTAAAATTATGATTATATATTTCAAACATTTTACATTTTTGAAGCTTCATTCGTTTATAAATATTGTTTAAAAGATTAGAATAATTTAATTTTAACCTCAAAGAATTGCATCGGATCAAAAATTGTTTATATTATCAGAGGTCTCGACACAAAATTAACATACCCCATAAAGCAACATGGTTTGGCGACAGTCCTCGCAATTTTGAGCCACGGTCAAGTGACAAAGACAACAAATGATCTAGCACCCCCTCTTCAAACCACCACTCCACACAAATAGGATGACTTTGAGTTCGAGAGATTAACGTGCATCCGTAACTCCAGAATCCCGTGATACACCGTTCACGAGTTCGTTACAATAATCATGTGGCGGTGATATCTATATAAACCAGTAATAGCCTCCATGCTATGACGATCGTTTTGGCATGGTGGCTGAGATACTCGTTTTCGGATTAGAAGGAACCCAGATCTAATCATCCTTCATTAATAACCCTAGCCGTGCAAAAGAACCGCAGCAGTCGTTATGCCATCTGTCCGCCGCAAATGCAACAAAGCCGTCACATACGATGACGCAACCCACAAGCCATCACGCACAAATGACGCAACCCACAAAGCCGTCTCACTCAAAATGACGCAATTGTTCACACGTTTGAAACGAATATGGTATCGTTCGTTCGCCTATTCACCGAATCACTGGCAAGGGAGAAGTGTGGTGGTGTTATCTAAATAAACCAGTAATAGCCTCCATGCTATGACGATCGTTTGGGCATGGTGGCTAAGATACTCCTTTTCGGATTGGAAGGTACCAAGTTCTAATCTTCCTTGAACCACTAGGACATCGTGGTCACATTTGGCGATGTACTTCTTAATTTTGTGAAGATGACACGACGTGAGGATGACATCAGAGCTGGTATTTCACTCCTCAAACTTCCATACCACATCAACTAGAGGACTTTGAGCCTTGACAAATTTAATGTGCATCAGTCTCTCACAACATGGCTGGTTTACAGTAGCCGTAAGACTGGATCTCATGTCGGAAATGACGTCGATCGTTAGTTTGGTATGATGCCCATTCGGTCTTTGTGGTCACATATGTACACAAAAAGGAAATATGAACAAAAATATTAATATTAGAAGTAATTTAATGACATAAACATAACGTATCAAAACAAACATAAAATATTAATAAAAATTTAGCACATAGATAAAAACGGAAAAACATAAAATGTCAAATATAAAACCGTTAAAAAGTACGAATACAAACGAATAAAATGAAGAAGATAAATATGTAACAAATCACCGAAATGAATGTTATAAATAATAAAATTATATAAAAGTAGGCATCTCGAGTTTTAATTTACACGGGTTATTTTTATTTTCAATATATATATAAATAGATAAATGAGGACAAAACTAAGAAAACGAATATGTTGGAGTTGTATTGCAATTTTCATTTAGTTTTATATGATTTAAATTAAAATGTCCTTCACATTATTGTACTCGATATTTATTTCATAGAAATTCTTCTGGAAGTCAATAAATTGACACATTTTGTTAGACTATTCGATATGATGGACAACATACATTAACATCCATTAAAATTTTGGCAAAATGAAAAACAGATGTCCAGGTATAAGATATACATATCGTTCAAATAAAAAACAGTGTTTTTTCTCTTCTATTTATTTAATAAGTATTAAACAAGTTGTTCATGACTATGGGTTCTCTAATTATAATTCGATAAAGAAAATAACACTTAATAAAGCTAGTGTTTCGCTATCTCATTTCTTCTCTTTTTTATGCACTATTTATTAATTTAATAATTCCGTAACGAATTATATGAAAGAGTCATCCCGCGCAAATAAAAAAATAAAAGAACACAATATTTTTTGAAAAAACAACAATTTTATTGCAAAACTTGACGCTTCCTTCACATTTCTTCATAATCATTTCCTACATTCAAGCATTTGTCGTATTTCTACACAAACTTCTGAGTTCCTACGTCGAAAAACCAAAAGACCAATAGTCCGGACTTTGTGCTCTTAGTGATAACCATTTTTTCCCTTACTGAGGGAAAAGAGGTTTTTTTCTGGGAAAAGAGTTTCTGGGTGGTAACTATTTTGGAAGAGATGGAAAGTTGAATGCAGTAATCACGTTGGTTAAAGCACTAGCGGCAGATGAATATAATATGGGATTTCTGAAGCTTGCGGATATATAAATACAAGTGTTTCAATGTTGGGAATGATTATGTAGGGAAGTGAAGGAAGCTTCTAGTTATACAAAAGAAGTGTGTTTTTTTTCAAGAAATGTTTTTATTTTTTTATTTTTTATTTATTTATTTTTTATTCTTTATAACTAAAAGGCTTTTATTTTCAGGATAGCCCTCGTATCTCATGAGGTTTTCCGTTCTAAAATTAACTTTCTGTTATGTTATTAAACGTTTGAACTGTCACCTTTTCACAAAAGAGACGTGACATGCAGATGAACTTTGCTATATAAATGGAATAGAACTATAATATAACTGGGGAGGGAAATCTTATTAGTTGGATAATACAGGGTGTCCAGGCTAAAAGTATCCATAAGTTATGGTTTATTATTATGGAACTACCCATCAGAATGTAATAAAATGTTCATCCGTGGATAGGAAGCCCGTCCGAATTTTTTTCGGTCTAGTCCGATCGGCCGCACTTGCACTTATTATTCGGCAATAGCAGATGATAAACTTGTTACACTGATTTAATTAGTTAAGATGTGGACCCCATAGCCAAAGGTGCAGTGTGTGCTTTGGTTAACGGAATTTTAATCAGTCACGAGGTTACAGCGACGTATCCGAACATAATGGAATGTTGATCCTCCTATACCAAAATCTATCCACCAATGGGAAAGAACTTTAAAGGAGACAGGAACTTTGGTATCTCAAACTAGCAAGTATCCTTTAGTTTTCATGATAGAAGACACCACTAATCATGTGCGTTATTTACTTTGTAGGAGTCTTGATAAGTATATTAAACAAGCCACTAATGACATTCCATTATGTTCGGACACGTCGCTGTACACGCGTAACTGATTTAAATTCCGTTAACCAAAGCACTCACTGCACCTTTTGCTGTGGCGTCCACATCTTTACTAATGAAATCAGTGTAACAAGTTTATCGTCTGCTATTGCCAAATAATGCGCGCACGTGCGGCCGATCGGACTAGAAATCAAAAAATTTCAGAGGGGCTTCAAATCCATGGATGAACAGTTTATCGCATTCTGATGGGTAGTTTCTTAATAAAAAATCATTACTTTTGGATACTTAAAGCCCGGACACCCTGTATTGCCAAGCGCATTTCCATTGCTTCCAGTTTGTACTTTTGAAGAAGGATATTAAAAATATTTAGAAATACGGAGTAGTGTTTATGCTTTTGAATATAGTTCAATGTGGCCAACGCTTCTTCTGGTTATATTAGATAAGTAATGTTTAATTCTTTGCAATTGGATCGTGAGAATCGATCTTCTCATCATAAACATAAGCCATCTAATAAAGAAAGCATATTTTATTTTTTTATAGCTTCACAATGTCTACTTCAACGCTGGGTACGATGCAAGTTTTTTCGAGTACGGAGTCATCAAAGTTATTGTTGTGTTGTTGTTAATCCACCAGAGACTGACAAAGCCAGAAAACATCTAGAAGACCGTAGACTCTTAAAAATGTCGATCTCAAAAAAAGAATCTGTATTGAGATCCCCGTATAGTCTCCTACAGAAATCTATACAACTTAAAATATAATTGGAAGAAGTCTGGTGATCCTGACATTGGAACAGGTGACAAAAATGTACTTGTTCTGTTAGAACGAGGGGCACTTGATGTGACTACTGGCAAGACATTAGGGTGTAGTATGAGAGTTTCTCAGACCCTCTAGACCTAGATTGGATTTGGATTTTAACTTACGTGTAGTTGTTGTTGCTCACCTCCATGTCTAGCAAAGCTAGAACAGATCCATGATCTTATTCACTCACAAAAAGTCCAACACCATTAGAGGGTCTTCATAAAGATCTTGTTTTTAAAGCCCCAGGCAGTCAAGAATGTGTTCTAGAGATGCCTGGCAGGCAGAACATCTAACACGAGTGGGAAAAGCTTTGTTTTCATCCCTAAAAGTCAAAGTTCGAAGGTGGCCCCTCCGGAAACGAGTTAGAATAGTTTGTTCTTGACTGCTGCTTTGAAGGGAAAAAGAACCACCAGGTCGTTTAGCCTCATACCAGTGATGGGCAGGAGAAAGAGTTGATTGTTTGTTGTTGATGTAGGTGGAGAGCAGTTCTGAATAGGTGAGAGGGGCCTAATTCATAGTGGGTTGAGCTGCTCCATCTTTTGTTAGGGGGAGTCAGAAATCTTATTACCCGCGATGTTAACGTGTGAAGGAACCCATTGTAGATGTTAACTTACGTAGCAACACAAAAACTATTTGTGACAGACCTTGCATTTTTGAACTATGGTCAAGTCACGATGTGACATAGCCATCTGTCGATAGCTATGACGTGGGGGTTCCGCGTAAGTTAGAGGTGTGGGATTATCGGAAGGATGAGACATTCCATAATTCTTAATACAACTTTTATTAAGAATTTAACTTAAATTACTTATATAACGAACAAACTTATATTAAGTGAGAATAAACCAAAGTATGCCGATTTATTTAAGTCAGATTGCACAACTAGATCACTTATCAAAATATAATTAATTATCTGCCTAATCTCGCTTTCTATATTATACTAGCTTTCGGAATATAATCTTCCTACCTTGGTTGAAGACTCGACGATTCTGATACTTGCAGGTAGACTTATGTGCTCGCGTGCAATCCTTCCTCTTTGTAATTATTAACGAGGGTGGGCGTCTCCGTGATTCTTGAGTAGGCCGTCTAAAAGCACTTCCAACTGTTCCACACTAAGCTTTCTCTAAGATTGCCATTCTTTCTCACTAAACTTTCTATCCTTTTAAAGGATATCTTATTTGTATTGTTGCTTCGTTTTTCCTCTTGGAATTGGGTTGGAAAAGTTTTGCCATTAATCGTGGCCGTCAAAGAACGTAGGAGTTATGTTAGAAGAAGAACGCGAGAGATGTCACAACGAGAACTTTAATTTCTCCTCCCCAAACTTCCACACCACCTTTAATGGGAGGATTTGAGCCTCGTACGTGCATCAGCTCCTCTACACGGTGGGTTTAAAGTGGAACTGGGATTTGAACCCAGGGCTGGACAATGCCTTCCACGAGCTCGTGACCATGACCACACGGCTACCACGGCACCCCCAGGAACAGAGACGGACCTAGTCTATTATGCACCTACCAGTGATGAATGGGGGTTACCCTCCAATCAACTATATTTTGTAATTAGCTCAGAGAGTATAATTCCAGAAAGGAAAACGTGGAATGAGTGAATGAACGTTTATTAACATCGCACAAAAAGTCAACACGAAATCAATAAGGAAGTGAAGAGGACGACACCTGAGCTGGAATACCACCTCCGAACTTCCACACCACGTTAATGGAGGGGGGACTTAAGGAAAGCGTAGAAGAAGGAATTGGAAAATTGCAATCCTCTTTTGCTAGTTTGTGACATCTCTCGCGTTCTTCTTCTAACATAACTCCTACGTTCTTTGACGGCCACGATTAATGGCAAAACTTTTCCAACCCAAATACAAGAAGTAAAAACGAAGCAAAAATGCAAATAAGATAACCTTTAAAAGGATAGAAAGTTTAGTGAGCAAGGATGGCAATTTAGAGAAAGCTTAGTTCAAAAAAGGTAGAAGTGTGATTAGACGGCTACCCAGGAATCACGGAGACGCCCACCCTCGCTAATCTATACAAGGTGCATACTATTGCACTCGAGCTCATCAGTCTACCTGAAAGTAACTGTATCGTTGAGTCTTCAACCAAGGTAGGAGGATTATATTCTGAACGCTAGTAAATTATTGAATCGAGATTAGGTGGATCTAATTAGTTATATTGATAAGTGATCTAATTGCGCGATCTGAGTTAATTAAATCGGCGTACTTTGGTTTATTCTCACTTAATATGTTTGTTCGTTATCTAAGTAATTTAAGTTAGATTCTTAATAAAAGTCATATTAAGAATTATAGAATGTCTCATCCTTCCGATAATCCCACACCTCTAACTTACGCGGAAACCCCAAGACATAGCTATCGACAGATGGCCATGTCGCAAATTTGTCCTCCATTTTGTTGCTGTAAAGGTTGACATGAGATGGGATCCACTGAAAACGGATATAGTTGTGCAGCGAAATAAGTTTCAGCTTATGTAGGAAGGAAAAACTGGTTTTGTGTTGCAAGACAAATAACGAAGCCTCGAGGTTTCAGAACGAGCTACGGATATCAGAGAGTCTCCAAAGATTTTCCCATCAATTACTATTCATTCACTACTAAAAACTAAGCAGAATTCCGGATTAATCACTCATTTCCTGGAGGTATCAAAATAGATACCACTACATGTTACACCTTCAGTTTGAATCTCAATGGTATTATTAGAAGGGATTGCAGTACCGGGATACCGAATACCGGTATTTTGAGCCTTTTGTACAATTTTGTAATACCAGTATTCACAAGCTTAAATACCGTTTTTTCGGTATTTACTAGAAACCGAACATATGTTAATGTTATATTCCAAAACACGTTGGAACAGTTTACTTCTAATGATGTAACGATCTTTGAAACTAAAATATACAATCTAAAAAGCAATGATCGACTTAAACTCGCAAAATAATTTTTCTGATAGCGAATTTCGACAATATCGAGATCTGTATCAGCTCAACTTCCAATAAACTGACTATTGAATCATTATGTCGGAAAGATTCTAATTTATTAACAGCTAATGCAACAATAAATTTCATGTTGCATTTACTGAAAGAACAGAAGACATCACTATCTGAAGAATTGTATAGCACATTGAAAATTTGAACAAAAGAAAGGCGTACTGAAATAGAAAATGTCTTACAGTGTTTACGTAATTATAATGATTTTAAAAATGAAAATGTAAAAGAAGAAAAGAGATATTAACGAATTAAAATTTGATCAAGTTTAAACTAAATTTTCTTAAAGTTTTTTACCCACAAACTAATCCACATTCAGAATAATTCGGTACAGTTATCGAAGATTATGATGACACTTATATGTCGATAGTGAAAAGAAATTGTCTCTTGAACAAAAATTCGAATTAGCGACAGCTAAAAAAATTTCAACAAACCAAAATACTATACAAAAAGCTATACCCAAAACCATTAAACGAGAAATCGATTTATTTGAAGACGAGGAATTTAGAGGTAAATACTTGGAAAAGTATATCGCGCATTGTGTGCTAACAGTGCCACCAACTAGCGTAGATTCCGCAAGAGCGTTTTTTACAGCTGCTAATTTTTGCTCAAAATTATGTTCCTGGCTTAATGACAGTACAATTGATGCATATTCTTTTTTAAGATCATATTTCAAAAATTAGTAATAATACCACAGGACTGAATAGGGATATTTACACTTTTTTGTGATTTAAATAAATAAGAAGTTCCTTTACTTCTTGTGATTCTTTATATACTGTTATATATAATTTATAATATACAAATTATGCGTTTCGGGATATTTATACTCTCTAATAAAACTGGCAAATGAAACAAAGAAACATCTCTGTGTATTCTTTCTTTTTGTAAAATTTCTAATATAGGTTTTAAGATCTAAAAAAAAAAAAAAAATACCGGATACCGGTATTGAACTTTTGGTTCGATATTGCAATCACTAATTATTAGGGATGTTGTTAATGTGTGTGTGACCTCCAATGCTAATTGTCTAATGTTCATTAGAACAAAATATTTCTTAATGACAGGAGAATTAAGGTTATAATAGAAGGTTTCAAGAAATGTTACGGCGATTAGGGCCCTTCACTTTGCCAATAAGTTAGTTTTGAGAATAAATTTGACTGAAGGCGATGCTTTTCTTTAATTTTTGTCTATTTCTCCAGTTATTTAGAAACATAGAAGTTTTAAATTGAATAGATTGAAATCAATACATGATCTTAAAAGTTACCTGCTCAAGCTATGGGGGAGGAGGGGGAGGATTATTCGTCCCATTTTTTCATATAGTACAGAATTCTGCACAAATATACTAGACAAACATTACTACATGGTTTATTGAAGGTATATTAAATTTCCTAAATTCATGCATTTAAAATTTAGAGTCTGATCATAAGAGTTATTAAAAGTGAATATATATAAGTTTGAACTTTAAACTTATTAATTTTAAATTTATCTCGTGTAATATGACATTCAGAGGGAATATGAGGCCACTGCAATTTTATAATTACTAAGAAACTTCCTTCAGATGATCAAAATGCGAGCTCTGTTGTATATTTACTACCGCGTTAAATTTAATATTTTTCGTGATTACGTCGTTTCGTTAATTTCTTGCAGTTTTCATACTCTAATTCCATACGGTTCTGTTTAAATATATGTTAAAATTCTATATTTAGAGAGAATTTCCTTCCTTAAGTTAGGACATAACTACATAAAATCATTATACTATAATAAATTATATAACACAAGTAATTGTGCCCTTAATATAGGTTTTGAATCCTAATTTCAAGCTACAAAAAACATATTTGATATAGGGAAGCCCAGTGGCTGAGTAGTTAGTGCATCGCGCTTCCACACCACAGGTCCGAGGCTCTATCCTCGGGCTGGGCAAAGTCAACTCAACCTTTCATCCCTCCTGCAGTGGGTCGATAAATGAGTACCAAGCTTGCTTGGGAACTTAACACTAGAGGGTTTGCGTGAAACTGACCACCTGACCGAAACATCTGCTCATGCACCTCAGGTTCCAAGGTCACGTATACTGAGGCACAGTAGGCCTTGACCCTCATGGGCTGTTGCGCCACTGAGTTATTTGATATAGGAATAATTGGGTTTGGTGATTGATATTGCGAGTTTTGCATTCTATATGCCTTCAATGCGATAGCCTTCAATATGATACATTTTGCTTCAAATTAAGTGACGGAGTATTTTCTACACTTTTACCTTGGTAGGCTTCATGGTTTCCATAACTGATAAGTATCATAAATGTTATCTTTTGAAATCAATGGAAAATATTTTTAAGATATTAATTTCCCATTTCCAAATATAAATTTATCTTCACTCTTGATTAAATCCCTTCTTGGCTCTCCTTCACAAATTTAAGTAGTTTTTCAGTTACAGAAATGGGATTCAGAGACTTTTTTAAGATTTTTTATGCGCACCCTCCTGACAATTAGATTTAATTTTTAAGAAAAAAAATTAGTTCAAGGATCTTGTTTCCGTTTTTAATAATATTTGTTTTTATTTTTTAATAAGCATTAAAATTATACATTAAGCGAATAGTTAAAAACTGGATAATTTTATTTTAGTTTTATTTCAATCTATTGGAAGCAATCACAAAAGATTTTGGTCAGTTTCAAAATGAAAACTTTATAATTGAGTGTAATGTTTATAACACGTTTATACACATATAGTCTTTCAAAACAGCGTATTCATATTAAAATAGGTATATTTCTAAAACTAACACCACACTCATTTCCCTCATTAAGTTCTGAATAGATATTAATCATACTGTGATAAAAAAAAGTGATTGTCTTAAAATTTGAGTTTTCCTTTTTAAATCACTTCGTGGTTTGAATGAAAAATTGCTGCGGAAATGCCTAGATTCTCTACTGTGTGTTATCTAACATCAGTTCCTGTTATCACACTTGTTAAACACAAGAACATTCTGATACAATAAACTCTTTTTCTAAGCTAAATTATCAAAATCTTTAAAGCTTTTGAAGAAATTGACGCATGTGTCCTTACAAGCTTAAAAAGAAGAGAAAAACTTTAAAAATTTCTTAAGTTCAAAATGATTAAATGTAAACAACTTGTCCGTTCTTTATTTTGTTTCCGATAATGAATAAGAGTTTAATCTTAAGTGTTCTACGCAACTTCCGGTTTGTACAGAAATTTTTTCCCACACATACATTTTCTTATGTATGTTAGACGGTAAAGGTAATTGAAAATTTCCCAGGATAATTAATTTTCAGCAGCAAGAATCTTTTTTTCGGAAATATTTTAATAGATGAAGAAAGAAATAATTCCTTATGAAGAAAAAAAGAGTATTTTAAGTTATACCTATAAATTAAACATAAACGGATTAAAGGCAATTAAAAAAATATTTTGAACTTCTTAAAAATTATTTTTGTAGGTTAAAGATGCCCAAACATTCTAAGAAAACAATAAAAAAATCTAAAAATAAAAATTGTTTCTAAACTTTTTATCACCTTATAGCTAAGTGCATTTTTTACATTATTTAACGGACTTTTTTTAAACTTATATTTCAATAAATTTTGCGCAAGCAGTAAAGTAGTTGCTCTATCAGTTTAAATAGTACTTTTACTTATAATATATTTAATTTTAAGTAATATATATTTTTTTATAAAATAATTCTACACACAAACAAATACAAATAATAAACTCAAAATATTTTATTTATTAAACACCCGTGCTTGGATTCTTGACCAACTCAGAATATGATCTAAAAAAAAAAGTTATTTGATAATGTAAAAACTGTCTATTTACTGAGTCAGCTAACATAATTTAACGAAAACTTTTAGTGCTTTAATTTTTTTTAAAGAATCGCATTTGATCATAAATATATAATTCACATTTTTACTTCACTTAAATTTTTATTATAATTCAGCTAATAGTATCAGAAAATGTCTATTTAAATATCTTATAAGAACAACCGAAATTATAATTATTTTATAAAAAAAATGTTTTGTTTTTTTATTTATTCTAAGTCTAAATTTATGTATGCATATGAATATTAGTACTTTTTATTTTAACATTGGAACGAAGAACTACAATTCAGCGTGTTATATTATTTTCATATTCTGTCAAACTCAATAAAAAATAGCATTATATATTTGGTTTAAAAGGTAAATGTTTACCGTTATTTAAGCGGAAACTTTTTCAAGCGGAGAGAAAAATGTGTGTGTGTGTGTACCACGTTCGTAAAGAGTTTCTTATATATAATAACCATTCAAAATATATAAAAATTAAATATTATAGTCAGACAGTAGACATTCTGGTAAACGTTTTCCCCGTATAAATCATTTCTTTAAATGGCCTCTCATAGCTAAAAATGTTACTCATACATAAAATACCTATCACGATTGATTGATGGGGATATGTATCTGCTACGAAGTTTTAATAAAATTTGCTAAATGCTTTGTATTGAAATATGTTAAAACGCTTAAGACGAAATATCGGTTAACATGAAATAAATAGTACAACAGTTTCTTCAAGCTACTATGTATTTTCCCTCATTTTTTTTTCTCTTAACACGAAAAGATTTCGCTTCTAGGAATGAACACTTAATGCATCATTTGAGAAAGTTTCTGTATCACTGGACTGTCCTACTGTATCATCGGAAGAATTCGTTGCAGTAGATGATGATAATGGGTGTACAGATCTATTTTTTTAAAAAAAAATTTTTAAGGCAGATAAAGTCATTTTGGAGTTTGTTAAAAACTCAAAAAATATTATAGAGGCAGATTTCGAACATGAAAATGAAAAGAATAATGCAGCTTCTGTTCTCACGTCATCCGAAATGAAGAACATCATGAAAAGTATGCGCAGTTATTCAAAAGCACATTTCAGTGGTGAAGTGAATAACAAATTGGACAACATCGAACAACTTGTCGACAATTTGATGCTAAAAAAAGACAATTCTGAGAAAAATATCAGATTATTTTCCGAAAAATGAATAAATGTTTTGTTTTTCAAAAAACTTGAAAATTTTGTATTAAGCTCTTGTGAATGTTTTTGTTTCATGTACTTTTATAAAATACGTGCACATATACATATCTTTGTAAATAAAATGTACTATAATAAACTTAATTTTATTAAATATATGCTTTTTTGAAATGTCCTTCAACACGAAATTCTCTTAAGATGAAAAAATCATTCAGTCCCCTCAATTTCGTGTTAAACAATTTTCACTGCATTTAGTTGAAACGTTTGACCGCGGTACCCAAGCAGTAATAAATCATGAATTCATTACCATATTGTATCTATCGAGTCCTGGTGCCACTAAAAACCCGCCTTGTAGAGAAGTTGTGTGATACACGTTAAATCTATTGAAATTCAAAGTCCTTAAGTTGGTGTAAGGCCAAAGTTTGGAGAGGGAATGTTAGCGGAGGGGCTGTCATCGCCATTTTTGTTGAAAACAAAGAGGTCCGTCGTCAACAGCTCTCGTGTTGATGCAAAGGGTGAGGTTAATAAACAATCAATCAAAAATGTAAGGTAATTCGGGGGAAGACGCCAGTTTGTTCATAGTACTTTTATGCGTCGATAGATGACAATTTTGAGCCACTTGTATGAAGAGTCAGGTCCGAAATTGAGTGTGCCTTGGGAATTTATATGAATTAATCGTCTTTAATGGGCCTTATTTTTTTTATCTCGAGAGCATTTAAAGTGGTGAGTACAACTTTTATAATATTCCGCTCCACATATTTGAAGTCTATAAATGTACTTGTTATTTTAAATAAGATATTAGCAATGTAAGTGAGTTTCGCACAATGTTACACATACGATGCATGTAGATGCGGCCATAACACTGCATCAATAAGGAAATAAGCGCGTGTGGCATTTTGCCCCTATACTTGGGGGGAGACTGCATATTATTCAGAAATAAATAAAATGAAGTTTAAAATTTGTTTGTTTGTTTCTAAAATTTTGTAACACTGTATATACTATCGTGTAAAATATAAATGCAATTAATAATTATTATTATATTTAATAATACTTAAATGCATTTAATGATAACTGGTCTATCACCATCTGTTCCCTCCACCAGCACAGAACATGGGAGCAAAGCCCTATTCTTCTGGTCGGCATAAGAAAAACTATCACCAGAAGTCTTAACTGAACTAAAGAGGAGAGCAACTATGCGGGAAAAAGGCCGAAGAAAGCTAGAAAAGCCGGCTAAGGTAAAGCGGGTAAGACAAGGTAAGCAAGAAGGCTTAGAAGAATCAGAAGAAAAAGAAACAGTTTGTGTGTTAGATTGTCATCCTCAAGCAAAGAAATTCCTCTAGAAACTAGTGGTGACAGTTTTGATGAGGATAATAATGACGATTTTTGTGCTGTGTATAAAGGGTACTTTTATGCTAAAAAAAGGTCCCAAGTGTGACTGGATTCGAATGCAACAAATGGCTACACCAAAATTGCAATGATAATCATTTGCACTGAGTGAAATGTTGGGTAGGCTATCATTCGAACATCTGTACTGTCATTATTTTTGGCAAGCTAATTATGAAAAAAATTAATTATTTTGCTTTTCTGCACAGTTATTGATACTTCATACATGATTTTGTAATGTTTGAATTTTTTTATTTAATGTGGTGGTGTTGCATCTTATTCCATAACTGGTGGCATCTTCCCCCATATATGAGGGAACATGCCAAAATTAAATGAATTTTTTTAACATTAAATTTCTTATTTATTTTCATACTAAGAAGAGAATTTACTTGTATACACAACCAATTAAATATTGAAAAATAAATTTTTTCAGGATCTTGTCATTTCAATTTTCAATGTACTAATCGAAAAATCCTTAAATGGGGCACATTCCCCTGATTTACCTTTTATGTTGTAAGAGTAAATATCTCACGTATTTATGCATTGTTTTGTGTTTTGTGACTTAATAAATATTTAAATTAACAGTTTTATAATGGGCAGATATATATAATATATATATATTTTGCCATTTGTTTTCAGATATTTTAATTTATCATGTAAAAATGCTTCCTTCTGTAAAGTAAGCAAAGAACAAGTAATATAATTTTTTTTAATTCGATTCCTACTCTTAGATCAACAAAGAAAAATTTTATTTTTTAGCTACTTTTTATTAAATAGTTACAATTAATATAAATATGTATATACATAGAACAGAATAACAACATTAAGTGATAATTCATTTTTATTCATTATCATTAAAGTAGCTTATTGTCATCCAAAACAATCGGTATATAAAATTTCAGTTCAACTGAATGCTTTAAAACGTGAGAAACAAACCTTTTCAAGTTTTGACACAAGTCGCCAAAAGGGTCGCTCAGTCACCAAAAATGAGGCCAACGTGGCTGTGTATTTTTAATTCTTTAAATAATTCGTTTTAATCAATTAATTTTTATAAATTATAGTTATAATAAATTATTGTACTGTCATCCAAAATAATCTTGTATATAAAATTTCAGCTCAATGGAGCGCTTTAAAATGTATTTTATTAACGATTGAAAATTCCACCAAGATAAATAAGTAAATAAATATGTAGAGAGTGTGAGCTAATAGTAGGAATTGAAAAAGAGAAAAAGGTAATGTTACACAGATGAAACAAAAATGGAATGCTGGTACTTATGAATTTACCACTGTTTCACACATGTAATTAGAAAACATAGATGCATTAAACAGCGTATGATTTTTTTTTCCATTTTACTCATTATTCTTTTTCACTTGTGTCTCAGAGAAATTTTTTATGTCCTTTGTAACTTTGTTTCTCTCATTGAAAATACCATAGTTCAAATATCTTGTTGAAATAGTACACTGGCATGCCTTTAACAATAAAACATTTTTACTCATTTTTATTACATATTAAACTTAGTTTTATACATTATAGCGACATTTATTCTGACAATTATTATCTATTATTTACTATCTATATGTTGCTATTTAAAGTAACAATTTAGAGATAGATTTTCTGTACGTCGCATATTTATTACATGAATTATTTAAATAATTTTTTACGGTTTTATTTTAGAATATTATATCAATATATTAACGTTAAAGAAAATGTCACGAACGGAAGAGTCCGTGTGAGAAGGTGCTTACGGAATACATGATACTGCCAAAGCAGACTTCGGAATGAAAAATGCTAAGTGCCCCTGTTCGACAGGTGAGTGTTCAGAATACTTAATGACTAGCAATTTGGATTCAAACTCCTGTTTTAATTCCTTACAAATAACGTTCCTTATAAGCATATACATTACATTTTAATGTCTCAGCGATGTAAAAGTGCTAGTGAGATAGACACGTAGAGGAAGTAATTTACTTATAAAAAAAACTTTTTATGAGATTTGTGTACACGAGAAAAAAAGCACGGGAGATTTCAAAAATAACATTAGAAATAAGTTTTAAAAAAATGCTGGAAGAAACCCACGATTAAATGGCGTGGTCAGAAACTGAGCTGGCATCTCATTTTAAGATTTTAAGCCACAACATATTTATTTCTACTATGCAGAGTTTTGCAAAGAACACTTTTAAGCATCAAGAGACTATAATATAAAGAAATACTTCAATTAAATGAAACATTAAAAAAACATTTAACAGATTCCTTGTGGAAATCAACACCCAAGGAGGTGGTGAGAGGTTAAGGAGCTGTTACAGATTAAATTCCTGTGCTTTTTTGCGTTGGTGAGGTGCGGTAGTTAGGAAAGGGTGGGCCAGCTCAGGTGTTGCGAATGGTGTCCCCTCTCCAATTAATCAGTGTCAAGCTAATGATGTCATCATGTTGCTGTTCTGTTCTTTCTTTAGACGTACTAAAAACTTCTCATTGTAACGCTGTGTATTGTGTTTGCCGTGATTAAATGCTTTATGTGTCACATCCTTGTCCATTCAGTATTTTACAGACTACACCAAAACTAGAAATCGGGTAGATGTCAGCCCTGCAATAAGATTTAAGGAATCGTCTAGCGGTAACTTAAAGATTTATCAGGTGTGGTCTTCGTCACCTGACCATGGCTCAAAATTACGAGGCCTCTCGCTAAAAGCCCTCGAATAGCTGAGTAGTGCGACTTGAATATTCATTCACTCACCCTGTGGGTTTTTAAACCATTAGATTTGCAGACTTGGAAATTGGTAAGTGTATTTCTTTTGCTAAGTGAGTGAGTGAATATTAACGTCGCACTGTTTAGCTACACGAGGGCGTTTGGCGACGGACCACGTAATTTTGAACCATGGTCAAGTGACGTGGACGACACCTGAGCTGGCACCCCCTTCTCTTAACTACCACACCACACCACGGGAGGACGTTTCAGCTCTCGACAGATTTAGCGTGCATCGCTGCCCTACACGGCGGGTCTTTAGTGGTACTGGGCTCGAACTTGTGACAAAGCCAGCCACGATCCTATACCTATACCACTCGGCTACCGTGGCCTTCTTTTGCTGAGGAGAAGTTCGCTAAGAACGGGTTTCTCAAAAATCGATTCCCAGGGAGAGTTGTTAGATAAAAAGGCCGTTAAAGATAAAAATTTCTGTCTTTGAACTATAAAGCCTACAGACTAGGAATTAAGTTAGCATGTTTATTTAACAGATTAGAGATCAACTGAAAATGAGTTTTGCTAAAATTTACTATGGGCACTAGTTGCGAGTGGTGTATAAGAAAATTTTGCTTTTATTTTTGCTCAAGTTCAGTTCTTTTTTGAAGTCAAGAATAAAGGAATATTAGAATTTAAAAAAAAATGATTTGCTACAGATTCAAGATGGAAATATTTTTATTGCAAATTCCTATCATTAAAATAAAAATATATTTCTCGGTTAATGTAGAGCAATATACTCCTTTTTGACTTAAATAACATTGTTTTACAACACGGAATTAGATTGATGAAGTCAACCTATTTTGAAATTTATCAATTGATTGTCTCTAACAACATAACAAATTACAGAAGGGCTATTAGCGAGACAATCGTCACAACTTAAAGCATCGAACAAGTGACGAGGACGTTACCTGTGGTATACTCTTAATTTCCGTAGACCATTAATGTTAAGACTTGACAAATTTAACGTACAGCAGCTCTTCGAAGTGGTGAGTCCTCATCCTTAACTCTACAGAAATTAACACTAACTATGACTTCACAACCATGAGCAATTGTATACCGTGGTTATTTGAAGACGATGAAAGGAACGTAAGTTGTAAGAGGCTCTCACCTCTCTATCTCGGGCACCTAGATGTGTGGGGGGGAAGGGAAGAAACACTAGACATCATCCAATGAATCTGTTTATTTCTGCACAAAGAACGGACACAATTTCAACTAATAATAGTAAGAGAATGTCTCAATGTAAACCGTGAAAGTTGAACAACGACGGTAAACTTGAATGATTAGGAGACTATCAAACTTTATTCTTATCTTAATAAAGAAACTAACTCAGAAGTACTCAAACTTTTTTCTACTGGGTCGCATACATATGTCAGCTATTTCACGTGGACCGCAACATGAGGATAAATGGGGGAGAACTGCCTTAAGACCAAGATAACATTGGAAATTTAAAATACGGAAAATTGATCAAACTATTATAACTCCTGTTTTGCTTTTGTTTTAATAATAAGTTTTAAAATTTTTATTTTTGTGTCACTAACACTAAATTAGAAGCATTTAAGAAACAATACTTCACAATTTCTGCATCAGTAAACGGTTTCATATGATTACTAATAATATAACGAACTTCATAGGATGTCTTTGTTCACGCTGTGATATTACCACTGGCAAAACACTTTGTTGCTGTTGCAATGATTATTCAAGAAAGCCTATTTATCACCTCTTGCAAGAGATCTTCAAGGAAAAGTGTCATTGAATGATTCCTGTGTATTGGTATTTTTTAAATACAGCACTTTCGTGACAAATGAAACAATTACTGATCATTGTTTGTTTTTCACTACAAAATAGTCAACTTCCCAATCATCTTGAAGCGATATATTTTCTTCGAATATTTTTTGCTTGCAAGATATGAAAGATTGTTAAAAATTAGTTCCACCCATAAAAATGTTGCTACTCCACTGTTGTCTGTTATCACTAAGTGTAACCGTTCCAAGTAGAAAAAGAATATCAATTCGTACCCGTACGACACCGACAGCAAAAAGCAAAATTGATATATTTGATTTCTTGACAAATATTTTCCCACCAAATTTTTAATACAATGTTGTTAAATAAGTGAATTTCTCAGAGCAATGGGCCATGACTGGGCCACTTAAAAAGGCTCGGCGGGCCGCAGGTTGAGTATGTCTGATCTAACCTATCATCTGATTTAATATAATATCAAATCAATCCTAGTGAGCAATTGTCACTTTAAAGTTTCCTCCCAATAAGAATCAAACCACTATAATTCTCATATCATACCTTCAGTAGCAATCTCAACTGACTCTAGTATATCTTCTCTCTCTCAAGCAAGAAAACCTCACCTATTTATAGTAAGTTAATTTAAATATAACGATTCTCTTCTTCCGAAGGGTTAGTTGTGAATAATGCGAATTGATAGCCCAAAGAATTCCCAAGAGGATTAAATGAAGAAAGCGTATATAGATCCGTCACAAGTAAGTGCATTAAAAAATAAACCGATGGGATTTCTTTTTACTTTAATTCCCCAAATTGTTTGAAAAAAGGATATCGTTTTAATACATTACACATTCATTGTAATTAAATAGTTTTTTTTTTCGAGCTTAATATTACATGAAGCATTATACAAATATTTGATACTTATGTATTATCGCAACAATCGCCAACGATCAAGATAACTCGTCAAGTTGGCACCCTCCAATTTCGCATGCGTCGTATACGCTGAATTGGTAATCAGGTGTTTCGTTTCATATTTTGGCACCAATAGTTTGCGCGATAATACGTAAGTACCAAATATTTTATACGCATCACAAATATCGGAGATTAAATTACTTTTTATAAAAACACTTATCTTTTTCTCTCAATGAATGTTTGCTTAATAGTAGTTTTATCAGAAAATAATGAAAGCCCTTCTTACTAACAGGATTATTTGTAGTCTACATCTGGCATTTCAAGAAATCAAATATGATTAAAGCTCTTAGAAATAATCCATTCTCACTGTGTTTAGAGCTAGAGAAAGAGTGAAAAAGTCATTGGAGCTTTTCACGGGAAAACAATTCGTTATTACCTGATAATAATAGGAAGTATTTATTGCCGACATATAATCCCTAATGGAATTTAAGCTATCGTTCTGGATTTCTTGTAATAGGATTCCTGAAATTAGTAGTGTTGTTCTTACTTAGCAGTTTTATTTAATAAATCGATTCAATGAAATGGGAAAGGTGAAATTATAAAATAAATTGTTATTGTTATGCACTCTGGTGGACAAAAAAGCTTTAATGAAACTCAATGGTCATGTAAAAGTATATAGTTACGATTCTTTCTACCACGACATAAATAATGGTATTTTTAACATGTTCAACAAGATTTAATATGAAATTTTTGTTAGAAGGATATATACAAGATGGGTTTTGTACAAAATATACACTGCACTTTCTTTGTACATGGTTGTACAAAGAAGGCACAATATTTACAACAATTATCAATGTCATGTCAGTAACGGATTTGACTACGGTTTAATGCTAGACAATTTTAAATACACAAAGGAATGAATGCACTTAGAATGAAGATGCATGAGCATAATTCAGAAGCTTTTGAGTTGAGTTGTTCTCATTCCTTCTTTCTACGCAGATGACGGTTTCCTTGTTTGCGGGGGAAAGTTATCAAGCGGTAACTCGTATATTTCTCAATGGCATCTCGTATATTTTCAAAGGGAGTAAGATCAGGGGAACGTGCTAACCAATGTATGAAATTCATATATTCAGCGGTGAAGACAAAATTTAAGCTGTCTGTGGTCGTGTTATCCATAAAACAAAAATTTCATCTACATCACCTTGAAAAAAATTGAACATGGAGAAGCAGAACATTATTAATGCACTATAGATTAGTCATTAATCATTTGTCTAACTCGTAAAGTCCATGTGGTCATTAACCAAGTTTCCCACCCGTATCAAGACACTACAAGTCATAGTATATAAATCTATTTAAAAAAAAATGTTCGGGGCAGTTAGGACCGTTAACATCACGCCATATAGTTTATATCTGGAATCAGATAGACTGATGTCAGACGAGCGTGTTAGACAAGTCTTTCTCATTCCAATTACGATGGAAATGGCTTCATTGAAAACTCGAGCTATGGTGATGTCCCGAGAAAGGGACACGCACAACAGACCTTCGGGGTGTAAAGTCCAAAGTAAACATCTTGAAGTAATTCTGGGAAATATTTGTGTTCTTGTGGTAGCACGAAGTTGACAGGACAGTTGTTCAATGCCGGGTCTTATTTGCTGAAATAACAATATATGTGATTTTCTAGGGGCATCTTACCATAGAATGATTCAAACCAAGCACCTTCCATTCCGTGATGTCTAGTACTGGTTTATATAGATACCTCTACAGTACTACTAAGACGGCGTACCTCCCGTTCGCTTGCTGCATAACCCACACGTTTGAATTATTGCTCGTCGTCTAGAAGCTCTACTATGCATGGTGTTGAGTTCACGGGCAACATCTATCATTTGGTGTTTCTCTACCAACTTTTGATTATTTTTCACAAGTGAAATACTTTAAAAGAAAGACGTCTTAATGCATATCCCTACAATTTCAATATTCTAACTTCATCCCTTCTATTTTCATATCTAACGAGAAATTTCACCTGAAGTTTGTCTGAAACATCTTATCTCTACTGTCACCTTACCAACGTGTGGAAACACAAAATTTGCATACGTTTCACATAACAAAGTGTATATGGCATTCCTGCAAATTTACACACATTGCTGTGGTTCTACTTATTGTAATAATAAAGTATACGTTGTCAGCAAAGTTAATGCCATTTTTTGGTGGTTGTATCATTTAAGATTTGAATAAATTGCAAAATGAATGAGAGAGAGAGAAAGAGAAAATATAATGTACATGCTTATATATTTTAAACGTAATATTTTAGGAATCTTTGGGAAAGTGCACTTAGATACATTCCCATTTTCGTCAGTCCTGTAATTTTTAATACGGTAAGAAAAGATCGAAAAACATGCATTTGATGTATTTGTTTTAAATCAATAGCAAAAATGCCCCACAAACCGATAAAAGGTATGCTGTGTTCAAGTAGAAGTTTCCACAGTTGAAAGAATTCTAAAGTGAGTGCTTACAGTTAGATTAATCAGAGACGATTACTGTGGAGAAAAAATATGTTCAGAACTAGCAAACCAAAAAATCCTAGTGTTTTATCAAAATAATGCAAACACGCGTATGTCTATGACTATTATTTAATTGAAACAAAAGGATGGAGAGTTTTTTATTTTGTTTCTAATTATTTAATAAATTTGAATATACATATGAATAGATGTGATACATGGAAAATAAATTTCAGACAATTGTACTGGTCGCTTATTAACGTCTCTCTTCAAAACATATTAAGCTAAATAACTGTAAAAATAGTACGAAAAATTCTATGTAATTAATTTAAAAAAAAGAGAGAAAGTTTCATAAACCTTTCCTGTCTAGCATCTGAGACCTAACTATTATTTTTCCGGTGGGAGCTCTAGCATCATTGTCGGTTTCATCACATTTTGCAAGAACAATTGCTAGAACTTGATTAAAATTCCCTACCTCACTCACTATAATCGCGAGACATCGCATCCTAAGAATTTTAATCATTTTGGTATTTTCAAAATTCTCTAAAAAGTAAAATCTTTTATACTTTGATGTAAGAAATCGCATCGAAACGTTCTTCTCCAAAACATTTTTTGAATAACTTGGTCGATGCAATCTTTGAGTTGTGTTACAGATGAAGAAATATTTTAAGAGACAAAATGACTCTTACATGTTTCAATAACCATTATTCCAAATTTGAATGCAATCCCTTAAGAATTTCTTTAAAATAGTGGTTCTTAAACTTTCGACAGCCATGGACCCCCTTTATATATCAGCCTGACATCGCGGACCCCCAAGAATTTGAACATCCTCCCTGACTTCAAACACATAGCTGAGTGATATAAGGACTGCCTCCACTACATATAGACATTTTAGCATTTCATTCTTTCCCTTTCTTTTAACCAGTAAACAGCTTATTAAAAATATTACGTTGTAGTTGCAAACAATAAAAAAAACTGACTTAATGTTCTAGTAGATTTTTTTCTATGAGGGCAATTTAGTGATCTAGTCAAGAATGGCACATTTTTCAATTATTCCACAAGGCCTTTCCAAGTCATTAAAGGCAGATATATTGACATTCAACGCGCGCGAGAGACATTCTAGGGCACTCTAGAAAAGCGCTGTGGACCCCTGGGAGTCCGTAGACCACAGTTTAAGAATCGCTACTTTAAAGGATCGACATTAGAAGCCACATGAGGTCATTTTTGACGGGGTTCTTATTTTGAAACATAGTCAAGTGACAAGGCGTCGATTGACTTTAACATTACTTAATTGTGCAGCGAGGATGATGCACGTTAAATCTGCCGGGTATCCAAGTCATATTGGCTTGGTGTACATTAATTGATCTATTGATTATAAAATGTCTTTTAGAAAAATCACGAACACTGCCTTATGGTGTAATTTTCAACCACGGTCAAATTCAGAGTGAGACCCTCTCATTAAACTTCCACATCACACTTATATCTGTATTTTGAGCCTCGACAGATCTAACGTGTATCAGCCCCTCTATACGACTGTCTTTAGAGGCATCAGAACTCCACACTTCGACTCGACAGATATAACGTCTGTTTCACATTCACAACCATGACCACGCAGCTACCGCTGACTTAGTGTTAAGTTTGGATCACCCCTTATCATTTGAGCGTGGATTAAAACTACTCCCTCATCCATAGCGCTTAAATAATGCTTCTAAAAGTGAGAATGTTGAACAATCTTTCATTAGTCTACCTTACCCAAGACATTTTATTTTTTGACGTTTAGAAGCTCTAATTGCCATTTTTGCCCCAAGGCTTGATGTTATCATGTATGTGGCGGTGATATCTATATGAATCAGTAATAGCCTCCATGCTATGACGATCGCTTTGGCATGGTGGATAAGATACTCGTTTTCGGATCGGAAGGTGCCCAGTTCTAATCTTCTCTCATGTCTCATGATTGGGATTTTGGGGAACTATGGATTTTATCGGACAACCACAGAGCACTGCAACGTCTTTGTGGACGGTCCTCCGTAAGCGATGAAACCAGCGTATCTATTCTGCTCAAACTAAGGAAGATCTCTTAGACCCACGATGTTCACCTCCACTGGATTCCATCTCATGTTAACATTAGTGATAATGAGGTCGCGCTAATAAACTGGCCAAAAAAGGGTATTGAGAATGAAATGGTTACTGGCACTTCGCTTACTTATCAAGATCTATATTCAAATAAAGGATCTTAATATCCCTTGTGTGTCTCTGCTTAAAATCAAATGTGTGAACGTGGTTCCCAAACAAATCTGGCCAGACTAGCAAGTGGCCACCTTAACTTTTAACTCTTAAGTTATTTTGATGATTTGGGTACACAAATTATCAAATTTTTGTGAACCAAAGAACTTCTAACCTCTAACCTTTGAAGTCTCCAGTAAAGTGCTGCCATCTATTGAATTGAGCGTTGAGCGTACATTAACTTTTCCGAGAATGAGTCGGGTTCAACAAAGAGATGAAGCCGAAATAAACGTCTCCCGATATATATTCGGGTAAATCAATACGATGCACTCAAAAAAATTACCCCGAGTAGTACTCGGGCATGACATTTTCGAACACCAGTGCTGTGCCCGAGATTATTTCGGGCATGGCAGTTAAAAGGTTAAATGACTTTCCCTTGATAGTGGCAGAAAATCAACCCTACTTGTAAAAAATGCTGTGACCGTCAAGCTTCACCGGAACACATTCTTGTATGCATCGGGCTTTCTCAGGAGATCCTTATTATTAAAAATCTAACTTTCTGGAGAGCTGATGTGACACATCAGAGTGTTCGAGGATAAGCAACAACACACAACAAAAGAAGCCCTCATTATTCAATAAAATCTCTTAGAACTAGAACGTTTGAATATTTTTGTTTTCATAGTTTGTGACTATGGCCACTTTGCTACGGTGACAACCGTTGCGAAAGAAACTTATAAGCTTTTATATCATAATCATTGTTAAAAACAATTTATGTATTTTTATTTCATTTAATATTCATCCTTCCTATTTAGTAAGTGGCCGTGGTATCCTAGTGGTCAAGGTAATGGACTCGTGCTCGTCGTGTCATACGTTCGAGAGTACTGAAGACCCACCGTGTAGTGGAGAGATGCACGTTAAATCTGTCGAGGCTCAAATGTCCTCCGAGGAGGTGCGAGCTCAGGTGTCATCCTCGTCACTTGACTGTAGCTGAAAATTACGAGGTCCATCGCCAAAAGCACCCGAGTAGCTGAACAGTAGCAATATTACTCACTCACTTCTATTTAGTAAACAAACTTGCAAAAAAATGTAACTGAAGAGAATATGATAACTATACATCTCGTCTGGATATAAATATCGAGAACCATTTATATTTTGTTTCTAAAAATATCCTCAGAATTGGAGGAAGCAAAAATATTTTTAGAAGAGGACATATGAATAATACATTAAACAGCAATATATCAGGAAATACATATTCAAACCATCGACTATTTTCAATATTATAGTACACCAAAGCTCTCACGTTCAAATATGATTGATTGATACAGTGAAAACGACTGATTCGGGTGATTCTACTGGTGTGCATCATGAAGCTAAGCGATTAGAGCAGTGCTTCACAAACTTTCAATATACATAACTCACTATTTAATTATCATTTCCATCACGCCCCCTCCATACAATAAGAATGTATTGAATCCATTAATACTATACTTTGACACTAAAGCTACAATACGACTTTAACCTCCTATGTGCCACCGACGTATATAAACGTCTCGCTCAGTCAAAGTATTAATTTTTGGACGTATATATACGTCTTTCCGAAGTACGATCTCTTTTGTGCCCTGTTATCCATAAAATTATTCCGAAGGCTTTGAAATACAATAAAAGGACATTGACAGTGTTTGCGAAGGATTAAGGTACCCGACTACGTTCGGAACCGTGATTTTGTAAAAGCGTGTAAATGGATAATATTCAAGATATTTAGTGTCACTTAGATTAGAAAATGTATATAAAATTGTTTTAAGAATAGTATTACAATAAAAAATTATTTAACTACAATATTTCGACAAAAAATGAACATAGAATGACCCATTTTCAAAATATTCTCCTTTTCTGAAAAATGCTTCTATTATAATAATATTTTACCTGTATAAAGCTCAGACCTCTGTACAGAGCGTCAACTAGAATTTTTGAAATATATAACTTAGAAGTGGGTTTATCCATGTTTTACCACACAATAGAGGGGAGAAATTTTAAGAAAAAAACACAAATAATTATTTTAATTGGTTGTAACTCTGAAAATAATGTGAATTTTTCAACAATCATAGTTGAGCCTCTGAACAGAGATCTGAGCTATATACAGGCAAAATATTATTATATAATAGAAGCATTTTTCACAAAAGGAGAACATTTTGAAAAATAGTTATAAATAATTTTATTTTCAAAATGTCCTTAAGACAATTTTATACATGTATTCTAATCTAAGTGACACTAAATATCACGAAAATTATCCATTTATGCGCTTTTTTAAAATCACGGTTCCGAACGTAGTCGGATACCTTAACTTATTTCAGAGGATTTGCTTATTTATTCATTTTCTCCCCTCCCCTCCCCCAAAGAAACATAACAGGAGCGTATACGTGGAAAATGAGTGGCATTGGAGAGTGAATCGCGTAACTTTTAATCGGCAGTTAAGGAAATAATTATAATCCGTACAAAAAAATTATCAAGATAAATGTTAATAGAAAAAAAAAATCCATGGGGTCACTGATAACTATCAAATTTCTTCTTAACTTAGTCTAGTTAAATTAATAATAAAATACATTGTACAGAGCACTGATACATTTATAAGTGTATTATATTAGTGTAAATGTGAAAAGTATTTGAAAGTATTTTATTTGTTTAGTTTTAGTAAATTAATTTTTTAAATCTTTTGTTTTCGATTTTTCAATATGCTCGTGTCCCCCTCGTAGAGTTATTACAACCCCCAAAGGGAGTGCGCCCCACAGTTTGAGAAACGCTGGATTAGAGATTTCCCACCTCATTTTTACTTTAAGAGTTAATTTTCAAAAAAAAAAACTAAAACATTTTTCAGATATATCTTTGATATATACAAAAAATGAAATCCTATCTCAAATTTCAAGCATCTAAAGCCGAATTTTTTCAAAGATATATGTCAATCAGTTTTTAACGCCATTCAGGCTTCCTTTTTTTTCCTCGCTCATGAATTTTTCGCTTTTAATGAAAGAGGAACTAGCTGATTTACATTAAATCTGTCGAAGCCCTAAATTCTTTACTTCGGCAAGCTATGGAAGTTTAAAAAGTAGGCCTAAAGTTCAAATGTCACTCTCGTCGCTTGAACACGGTTTGAAATAATGAATTTCGTTGCTCATATTCCCTGTACTGCTTTATAGTGATAAATTAAGATTAATCAATCAAATAATAATTCTTGTTTCAAATTCAAAGGTAAAATGTATTCTTATATATCAGTGCTTCTTCAACTTTCAACATTTGCGACCCAATTTTTAATCATAATTTTCATCGCACCCACCACATACAACTATGTATAGAATGCAATAATAATATACTTCGACGCGCTAAAGCTACAATACGATTTTAATTATAAGCTGCACAAATTATCTAGATAAATATTGTATTTTGTATATGACAAGCCGATGGAAGAGTCTCTAGTTATTTATTATAAATTTATTTTTACTTTAGTATTGATAAATTAACTACCAAATGCTTTTTGGCCGTACTGATACATTTATAAGTATCTTACATCAGTAAGAATAAGTGTTTTATTTTTTTATTACGTCGGAATGTATTTAGTCTTGCTTCCTTTAAATAAATTGATAGATATTTTGAATATTTTATTTTCGACTTTTCCAATATTCTCGCTCCCCTTCCCCATGTAGGATTAACACACCTCCCTAGTAGAGCGAGCCCCACAGTTTGAGAGACGTTGCTATATATGTCTTTAATATATCACTTATTAAATATTGTTTCGGTTTCCGAAATTAAAAGTATTCATCCAACAATAGAAGAAGTTATGTCGGAAGAAATTAGTAAAAGACAGGGATTGGAAATGAAATGTTTTCAAAGACTTAGTGGGCAATTGGGCAAGCAACGACGTTGATTTAATCGAACATTGGCCGCGGTAGCTTAGTAGTTAAGGTTACGGACTCGTGGCTGGCGTATCATGTGTTCGAGCGTAGTACCGTCAAAAACCCGTCGATTGAGAGGGATGCACATTAAATCTGTTGAGGCTCAAACATCCTCCTCTAGATGTGGTGTGGATGTTTGAAGAGCGTGTGGAGCTCGGGTGCCGTCTTCGTTACTCGACCAAGGTTCAGAGTTACGTGGTCCGTATCCGATAGCCCTCGTGCAGCTTTACAGAGTGATGTTAGTATACTGAAGAGCCAAAAAAACAGATACACCTGCCTAATATCGTGTAGGGCTCCCACGAGCACGCAGAAGTTCCGCTACACGACGTGATATGCATTCGATTAAGGTATCCGACTACGTTCGGAACCGCGATTTTGCAAAAGCGTATAAATAGATAATATTTATGATATTTAGTGTCACTTAGAATACAAAATGTATATAAAATTGCTTTAAGAATAGTACTACAATAAAAAAATTATTTAAGTACGATATTTTGAAAAAAAATTAACATAGAAGAACCCATTTTCAAATGCTTCTACAATAATAATATTTTGCCTGTGTATAACTCAGGACTCTGTACAGAGACTCAATTAGAATTTTTGAAATATATGACCTAGAAGTGGATTTATCCATGTTTTACGACAACAGGGGAGAAATTTTAAGAAAAAAATGCCGATAATTATTTCAATAGGTTGTAACTCTGAAAATAATGTGAATTTTTCAAAAATCATTGTTGAGCCTCTCTACAGAGGTCTGAGCTATATACAGGCAAAATATTATTATAATAAAAGTATTTTTTTACAAAAGGAGAACATTTTGAAAAAAGGTTATTCTAAGTTAAATTTTAGCCGAAATATTGTATTTAAATAAAAAAAATTTTGTCAAAATGTCCTTAAAACAATTTTATACATGTATTCTAATCTAAGTGACACTAAATATCATGAAAATTATCCATTTATGCGCCTTTTTAAATTCACGGTTCCGAACGTAGTCGGATACCTTAATGCCTGAAATAGTGCTGGAGATAGTTGATAACATTACTCCTTCAGGGCTGTCTTGCAAGGCATCCCAGATATATTTAACAATTTTTATATCTAGGAATTTTGGTAGCCAGCGAAAATGTCGAAATTCAGAAGAGTGCTCCTGGAGCTACTCTGTAGCAATTCTGGACGTGTGGGGTGTCGCATTGTCCTGCTGAAAATCCCAAAGTCCGTCGGATTGTACAATGGACATAAATGAGTGCAGATGATGAGACAGGATGCTTACGTACCCGTCACAGTCATATCTAGACGTATCAGCAGTCCCATATCACGTCAACTGCACACGCCCCATACCATCACAGAGCCTCCACCAGCTTGAACAGTCTCCTGTTGACATGTAGGGTTCATGGATTCATGAGGTTGTCTCCATACCTGTACACGTCCTTCAGCTCGATTCAATTGGAAACGAGACTCGTCAGACAAGGCAACGTGTTTCCAGTCGTCAACAGTCCATTGTCGGTATTGATAAGCCCAGGCGAGGTGTAGAGCCTTGTGTCGTGCAGTCAACAAAGATACTCGAGTGAACCTTTGGCTTCGTAAGCCAAAGGTAAGATCTTTCGTCGAATAAGATCTTTCGTCTCCGTAAGATCTTTCGTCGAATGGTTCCCACGGTGACACTTGTTGATGGCCCTAAATTAAAGTCTGCAGCAATTTGCGGATAGATTCCACGTCTGTCACGCTTAATGATTTTCGTCAGTCATCGTTGGTCCCATTCTTGCATAACCTTTTTCCAGCCGCAGCGATGTCGTAGATATGATGCGTTACCGGATTCCTGATATCCACGGTACACTCGTAAAATGGTCGCGTACGAGAAAATCCAAATTTCATCGCTACCTTGGAGATGCTATGTCCCATCTCTCGTGCGCTGACTATAACACCACCTTAAATCTTGATAACTTTCCATTGTAGAAGCAGTAACCTATCTAACAACTGTGCCAGACACTCGTTGTCTTATATAGGCTTTGCCAACCACAGCGCCGTACTCTGATTGGTTCTATATCTCTTTATTTGCATACCCATGACTGTTTTTTTTTTTTTTTTTGGCTCTTCAGTGTATAACCTCCACTTAGTCAATTTTGAAACACTGAATGACAATGTGACCCTCAAACCTATTGAGAAATATTCTAACCATAGGTGAAAATTTTGTATGCTGAACATAAAATAAAAAAAGGGGGGGGGGGAATGCATACTAATTGCAAAAAAAAGAAAGAAAAGAAGAAACCACCAAATATGTGGGGTGTATTAAAACTTTAAATAATATTCCAAAGATACAAGATGAGGCTTGTTAGCTGAAGGCTCATGATCACGAACTAATGTACGACGATAGTTATGGGGAATCCTGTACTCGAATCCTGGGGCTATTAAAGATTCGCAAGGTGGAATGGTTATTGCACGTTAAATCTGTCGAGGCAGGCACACAAAAAATCAAGTTGGTATGGTGTGGAAATTTAATAAGTGGGGTACAAGCTCAGTTGTCGACCTCGTCATTAGACCGGTGGCCACAATAGCCAAGTGGTCAAGGTAATTAATTCGTGGCTGTCACAGTAGAGTCACGGGTTTGAAGCCTAAAGACTCTTAAGACCAGCTGTGTTGAAGGGACGCTTCATGTTAAATCCGTCGAGGCTCAAAGTCTTCCCGTTGATGTGGTGTTGAAATTTAGAGAGAAGGGTACCAGGGATACATCCTCGTCACTTGACCTTGGTTCAAAATTACGAGGTTCGTAGCCAATAGCCTTCGTGTTGCTTCACAATGCGACGTAATTTAAAGTCAAATCAAAACGTCTTCAAACCAAGGCTCAAAATTATGGGGCCACCAAAAATGGCCCCACGTTGCTTTGAAAAGCGAAACTAGCAACCATCTAGAATATCATTTGTTTCACGAATGCGAAAGTGGAGTGGAAAGTCGAAGAAAAAATGGAAGAATCTTGTCGTAACTTGCGATTATAAACTTCGTCAAGTAAAGAGGTCGACACTACAGCTAGTGCTCATCTAATTTCTCCGACACGCAGCATGATGACTTTTGGAACTATTCTCATTTATATCACAGCAGTCCCCATTATATACATAATGGAAGATTTCTGAAACCTTTTTAAATAACTTAGAAATTGCTTAAATTATTTACATAAAATTTATATATATATATATATGTTTTTGTTGGATAACTTTTTAAAATTACGCATAATTTCAATTAAAATAGCAATGAATTAAACTTATAAAAACAATTTCGTAGTATAATACGAATACATTTACTTTTACTATACTCTGCGTAAGTACGCTGTTTTAATAAAGCATCAGTTCTTATTCTATATTAAAACCAGAAATAACACACGTTAGAGTTAAAATTGCATCAATTTCTTTTAATATCTAACTACACTCTTGTAAAAATATCATTCAAATACATAAATGCAGTACTGTGTTCAAAACTACATAATAAAACTAAATAGGAAATTTCAGTAATTTATAATATATTATTTCCATGCTTTCAACGCTTTGTTTCGCGTGTTACGCATAAAAATTTATATTTTTTACAGCAACCTGATTATGATAAATATATGTAACTTCACCTTTTACTTGTTATTGTTGCACATATTTAATTTTAAGCCATTGTTTATTATTAATGTACTTCTATATTTACAGCTATGTCTTTATTAAATCACTTACTATTTTATCTAAATTATACTTCGTGCATTTAAAATAAAATTAAAAAAGGTTAAAATCATATCTTGGATGGAAAAAACCAATGATTTTGAAAGTCTAGAATCCATATTTTGCATAAATGTCCAAAGCGTTTTAATTTTTCGATACAAATTTAAAGTAATAAATTGTATTGCATTATTAATGGTAATGCTCATAAATCTATACTAGTGGAAACATATTTAATTAATAATAGGGAGTTGCGAGGCAATTAAAATACATATAATATTAATGCATAAAATTCAATAATAAATAATGAAAAAGACTGCAATAAATGCATTCCGTGCCAATAAATAAAATGGAAATATATAATTATAACATACCGTAAAATCCGGCGTATAACGCACACTTTTAACATAAAAAATAAGATTGAAACTTAAGAGTGCCCGCTATACGCCGGGTATAAAAACAATAGCTTAAAAATAAGAAAAGAAATGAGCATAATTTTTTTTTACTTCTACATGTAAAGAAGTAGTGTTTATTTAAAAGAAATTATTTGACTTATGAACCAAAAAAAGAGTTGTAATTCTAAAAGTATACTATTTTTTCAAAAGTCTGGGGATAATACTTCGAATAAATGACTTCAAAACATAAGAGCAATGTATACTAATATTCCAGATTTCTTCAAAAAATAGGGAAGCGCGTTATATGGCGAATATACCTAAAAATTAAAAAATTCAACTTGAAAATATGGGTGCGCGTTATGCGCCGGATTTTATGGTATTTGAAATATAATTTTCACGCATGCAACCAAATTGTAAGTGCGATGTTCATCCATACATGATTTCAGTAATAGTTCCAGGACTTAAACTTTTGACTGTATAAATAATAATGCTTTGAATTATTTTACTCAGTGCAGATCAGATGCATCATAAATGTTTGTAACTAAATAATTTTTTTGTGGAATTTTTGAAGTTTTACAATTATTAAAACTTCGAGCAATAAATATCTAGTATTAGTTATCAAAGAGAAGAAAACAATATTGCAACATTAATGTAAAAAAATTTTTTTTAATTTTTTATGTTATCCCAACAGTGGTTATGTGCAGATGGTAAAATTAAAATTAATTAAACACACAGCATTATATGCTTTCTAATAAAATTATGGAATAATTGCTTAGTAAAACCAATGAAGATATATCACAAATATATTTATATATCGACAGGTAGATTTCTAATGTCAAAAAAATTCTCCTCATTACCAAAAAAAAGGAAATAATACTGCAAAAAAACTACCCAAAAATTATTATTATTATTTTGCATTTATCTATGACAAGTGTAAAAAGGGGGAAAAAATGACAACCAGATACGTTATAAAGTTTACTAAATGTGTCAAATATCAAATCACTTTTCTATCATCACTACTTGATACAATTAAACTAATTAAAAAAATCTATAATAAGCTTTACAAAAAATAATTTTTAAAATTTTTAAATTATAAGCACAAAAGTACGAAGAATTATTAAAAACGAACAAAAATTAACATTTGCTTTAATTGAAATATTGCTATTTTTATCCCAGATGCAAACATTTATGCAGATGGTTTGTTTACATTTTATAAGTAAAACTCAAACACATCAAAATATAATTATATAGAATAACAATTTATAAACTATACTTTAACCATTATCTTCTAATATAAACAAAGCGAAACCAAACTGCGAAAATTTTCCCAAAATTTCAAAGTTTTATATATGTCTTGATTTAAAAAATAAATCTTAAATAAAATAGTAAAAACAAATAACTCTTTTTTTTTTTTAATCTGATTACTCTCCAAAGAAAAATAGCTTCCAACTTTCATCCTCTTTTGCAGACGATTTATTTGCATGAAGTATTTATTCTTATAAAATAAAATATAATGCACAAATAAAATTTTCAGTAAAATCATTTTTCATACGAGATATTCTGTCTTCATCAATATTTAAAAATATCGAATTAATTAAGGCAAATTCGAAGAATTTATCACAAAAATATAACTTTTTTTTTAAAAATAAATAAATAAATAATAACTTTGCTCTAAACGGGGAGAAAAAAAGATCTGGAAAACGAAGTAAATTAATCTTACCACTTATGGAAGAAAAAGAGAGAGAACTTCAACTTTAATCCACAAGTGTTGATGATATATTTAAGTTATTTCCATAATATGTTTACTTATTCAAAGTGATGAAACATCTGGTCAGCCTTCGTTTCGGCGGGAAAGCAACTGCCAAACGATCTTACCCGCACAAAATATTTTTCCGAAGAACCACATGTTGCTAGCTTTCGCCGCTAGGGAGCGTTTCGTCGAAACGGGGGAGAACTAAGAAAAGGTAAACAAAAATCAGCCCGAAAAATTTGCTTTTAATTATACTGTTATTACTTGATTATGGCGATTGGAATATTCTTGGGTTTCAAAGGCGTTCGCTCAAATTGATTGAACTAGGTCGCTAATTACTATGTTATGAATTTTTGTGTGTCTTTATGAGATTTGAAGCCCGGTATTCTTTTTATTCTAAGCGGTAATTAAATACTGTCGAGAAGTCCTTCTTTGGTTTTCTTGCCTAGAAAGCAATGAAATCCAGATTCTTCACATTTTCGAGACGGAGGAGTTATTTAGTTCTTCGAAGATAGAATTATTTCATTTTAAGTGATTATTATTGTTGTCAATGCATATTAATAATCAATTTGAAATGGAAAAAATTCATCAATATGAATGGAATTTCTGCAGATATATTCGAATTATTATTTTTAGCTTCTTTAATCTTAAATATGTTCTAGTAAGAAATTATTTCATTAGTAATATCTGGATGAATATATTGCAAAATTAATATATTTTGAAATGTGTGGTATTCTCGTACAAAACGAGTACTATTTGACATAAATTTGTCTATATATGATGTGTAATTAATTCAAATTTTGCGCTTTTATGTGTTTATACATATATTTTATATTAAGCATGTCGAAATAAGTTTTGGTGAAATATTTGATCTTTAAGCTAAGATAATGCTTGTAAATTATAATTAAGTGAAAACTAGTGTGTCGTAAATTTGATCACCATAAGTATGTGAGTAATAGGGTTTTTCTAAGACGTTTATAATTACGTTAGTCTTAGAGTTAGGAAACATTTGTATGCCTTTATAAAATTAAGCAAAGAACATTATAAGGATAATTGCAACCAAGTTTAATTTAATATAACGAATTAATTAGTTTTTTCGAATTAATCATGTCCTAAAGAAAATCAATTCAGAGCTTCGATAAAAATGAGATTTTGGCAATCAACTAAATTCATATGTCGTCATTAGTCTCAAGATAATCGCAACCACGTGTTTCTAGCCAATCAGTTCAAAAACTCATGTGACATCATAATCGTACGATAAAAGCAGTTGATGCACTTCGTTGTTGCCTATTTTTGCTCTTTGCTCAAACTTTCTCTTAAAAAGAACATATTTGTCAACAATAATAACGCAAATGATATACAAAAAGCATTTTATTGAAAAATATATATCATGAAATAAGATTTTATTTTAATTTTAAAACCTTCTTGAAGAAATTTATTTTCTCATAGCATTTGAACATCTTTATCCAACCATAAAATTTGAAATTTAACAACTAAAATAACCATGTACAATTAGTTTAATGTCTGTTCTGATGGAGCACGCGTGTTTGTTTTTATCATGTGACCACATCCTAAATTGAGCCCATTGCTTTGACAAAATGTACTGTAGATCGTCAATCCCTCTAAAACAGGGGTACTCAACCTTCTTTTCTAACTGGCCGCATACAAGAGATAACTATTAAACGCGGGTCGCAACATAAAGATAATGAGAGGGGGGAGAGAGGCTTTAAGACCAAGATAACATAGGAAAATTCAGAGAATGACCGAAATATTAAAACTCCTATTCTGCTTTTTTTAATTGTTATTTTTTATATTTTTTATTTTTGTCACTAAATTTATCAAACTCTTAATTGGAGAAGAATTTAAGAAACACTCCTTCACAATTTCTGCATTAATAAACGGTTCCATATACTTGCCAATAATATAACAAATTTCATGGGATGCATTTGTTACCACTATTCCAGATTATTTTTGCCTCTTTATTCCTCCTCCCCCCAATACATCACATACGCGCTCCTACATGGAAAACAGTTGGCATTGGGAAGCGAATAGCATAACTTTTAATAGGCAGTTTTAAGGGATTTAATATAAACCATACAAATTATCAAGATAAGGTTTACTTTTTGTATATAAATTTAATATAACACACAATCCCATAGGATCACTAGTAATTATTCAACTTGCTCTTAACTTAGTATTGTTTAATTAATTATAAAATACATTGTGTAGCACTGATATAGTGTGTATAGTGTATAAGTGAATTATAGCAGTATAAATGTGTATTTTTTTTGTGTGTGTGTTATGTCAGAATGTATTTTGTTCGTTTACTTTCAGTAAATTAAAAAAAATTTTAAATAATCTTTTGCTTTCGACTTTTCAATAAACTCGTGCCCCCTCTTAGAGTTATCTCGCCCCACAGTTTGAGAAACGCTGTGTTAACATCTTAAGAAACAGTAATAATAATAATCTCTCAATCTCTTGAATAAGCAGGCTACATCTAGATATATAGATATATATTATAAATGCGTAAGTTTGTGAGGATGTTTGTCCGTCTTTCACGCAAAAACAACTGAATGGATTTTAATGAAACTTTACAGTAATATAGCTTATACATCAGAATAACACATAGGCTATAATTTATAGCATAGGCTATAATTTATAAAGATATTGTGTGAAGTGTCCAAAATATAACGATATTTGTCAAGTAAGTAGGAAAAAATACTGCCATCTGCAAGCAATTATGACGTGCCCTGCGAAAAAGACCACGACAGCAATATCTGTCTTTTATTGATGAAGAAACTTATTTGTTTTGTCTACGCAAGGCGCTGTCTTCTAATTTATTCCTGTTCTCAGTGTAATCCCTACTTTTTTATGTCAGAATAAAACGAAGCTTTGAAGGGAGAGGTTTTTTAAATCTCTTTATTTGAATGGCTACTATTGATTTTTTTCATGTGTGAACCATAAGAAATTAATGCTTATATAAAAATAAATACTTTTATCGCTTCTGGTACTTAAAGCAAATAAACTTTGTCTTTCACACTACATAATTTGTTTGTGGTTAGTAGTTAATTATAAAGCTGTAATAAACGTTATAATATAATTATCATGTTAGATATAATTATAACGTTAATTATATTGCATTGTTTAAGTATAAAAATAATAACTACTGTATTGTATTTTTTGGAGTGAGTGAGTGAATATTAATGTCGCACTGTTCAGCTAAACGAGAGCTTTTGGCAACGGACCACGTAATTTTGAACCATGGTCAAGTGACGTGGACGACACCTGAGCTGGCACCCTCTTCTCCTAACTACCACACCACACCAACTTAGAAGGAATATTCTACCAATACTTAGCAGGAATATTCATTGAAATTCTCACTCTTCCAAGATATATGGCAGCACGGGTTCTATGATGAGTATTTTAGCGGGGAAGGCGAATAGTTTTGTAACTGATATTGCGTTTTCAGCTGACGGCGTTTTCAGCGCATTGCAAAGATCATTATTTTTGTCCCGAATAAATAATTTATGTCAAAGTTTAAGTGTCTTATGTTTTTGTATGTTAATGAAGAACTTAGAAAACGATTTTACTATTCATTTTAAGTGAACGGTGTATATAATTAATTTTTATCTTTAATTAATTTATTAGCTCTAACGGACTAAATTTCCCAAAGTGGAGTATTTTGTTTATGTATATCCCTTAATTTTCAATGTAATGATCCAAAAAGAAATATTGCATGAAAAAAACTGCAGTAAATCATAATGCGGTAGATAAAGCATTAACGTGCATCGCTCCCTACACGGTGGGTCTTACAAAAAGCTCTAATAAAGCTCGAGCTATGAAAGTAGCTAGACATTTGCCAACTTAACTCTATCGTCAACATTTCACTATGTTTTTCATTGAATCGCCATTATAATTTAAGTAACGGCGTTGCTTGCGAATATTACAATTTTAACATAAAATAAATACAACAGAAAGTAATATTAATGTATTACACTTTTAGATATAAATTATTTACACTATTTTAAGCGTTCATTACACAAAATTTGTAACAATGTGTTACTTTTGCTGAGCAGAGATCAGCTTAGGGAGGTATTTTCAAACATCGACCCTCAAGTGTGTTACGGGGAGTAATAAATAATTTAAAAAATCCTTTTTATCAGCTATTAGATCTACAGACATGAAATTTAACAAAGGTGTTTTTTTTTTTTTTTTTTTTGTTCAGATAAGATATGAAAAAAGCTTTTTTTTTTTGTTTAATTTGCGATTCACCTAAAATTAATTCATTAAAAACTTCTTTATCCTTCAAACTGTATTGTTTAATTTTTCAGTTCACCCGTGCGAAGAACGGGTATACCAGCTAGTGTATTTATTAAGCGAAAAACTGATGTCTTAGAAGAAAAGAAATTTATACAAACTTTATGTAAATTAGATGCGGCACATTCAATGGAGGTATGATTAAATAGTATTGCGATCTGCCTATATTTCGATTAGCGGAAATTCCAAGACAGAAAAAAAAATTGAGGTAAAAGCAGGTTGAAGGTTAATTTCCAACAAATTTAAGGCCTAGATCTTGGGTTGGCAACCTTTTGGTTATGTGCCAAAATACAACAATCTACCAATATGATTCAGGGTACCGCACCGTAGGACATATTTGAAACAACTCGATGCCCATGATAATGCATGCAGAGTTATAGAATAAAGGTCAATAATGTAGAGATTTACAGTTTTTCATGTATTAATATTGCACCTTTTAAAGATATTTCTTAACATGAAAATAAATAACATCATATATAAGTAATTTTTCAACAAAAATAAGAAATTAAAGCTGTACATATGTTATGTAATTTTAAACATATTTATTAAAATAAGAAATAGACGACATAAAATATAAGTATTTTCAGTTGAATAAAAATTTTAATGCAAACCTAATACTTTTATCGCTTTACTTTCACATCGCAAAAAAAGCGGTATAATTTGTGACTTTCGATTTGACACAATTTCAAGCATTCAGCTCTTAAACTATTTCTTTGTGAACTCAAAAAGACTTTTTACTTAGATATGCGTGCGGAAGCTTACAAGTACAAACACGGAAAGTAATGCTTGCAACTTTCTCTCTTCAAACAATTAAACCTCTCCTGCAAGGACATACAATAATTTACAAATTTGCTGTAAATGTATCTTTTGAGTTATCTATCAGATTTTTTAGTAATTCTGTGAATGTCCATAATTCTGAAGATATTTGTCAAATAAGAGGTTCGTTACAAATTTATCAACTTCCATCCACTCAAAAATTGACAAATTTGTAGAGTAATGCAGAGTGCTTCTCAGAATTGTACAATTTGCCACATGTGGCATATGTGCCATAGGTTGCCTACCCCAGCTCGAGAAAAATGTTAATTCAGAATTTTTAACATGCCTGTTCATATTCATCCCCTTCTGTGTGGTGACTGACGCATGGAGTAAAAATATGATGGTAAGGCTCTCTTTCATAGTAGTCCGAAGTTAAGGTATCCGACTCAGTTCGGAACCTTGATTTTAAAAAAGCCCATAAATGGATAATTTTCATGATATTTAGCGTCACTTAGATTAGAATACATGTATAAAATTGTTTTAAGGACATTGTAACAAAAAAAGAAATTATTTAAATACAATATTTCGGCAAAAAATTAACTTAGAATAAGCTTTTTTCAAAATATTCTCCTTTTGTGAAAAATGCTTCTATTATAATAATATTTTGCCTGTGTATAGCTCAAACCTCTGTACAGAGGCTCCACTATGATTTTTGAAAAATTCACATTATTTTCAGAGTTACACAATCCATTGAAATAATTATCGGAGTTTTTTCTTAAAATTTATCCCCTCTGTTGTCGTAAAATATGGATAAATCCACTTCTAAGATATATATTTGGAAAATTCTAGTTGAGCCTCTGTACAGAGGTCTGAGGTATATACAGGCAAAATATTATTATAATAGAAGCATTTTTCACAAAAGGAGAATATTTTGAAAATGGGTCATTCAGTCTATGTTCATTTTTTGTCAAAATAGTGTACTTAAATAATTTTTTATTGTAATACTATTCTTAAAACAATTTTGTATACATTTTCTAATGTAAGTGGCACTAAATATTATATATATACATTTATACGCTTTTGCAAAATCACGGTTCCGAACGTAGTCGGATACCTTAATTTACCAGTAATTCAGCTTAAGATAATTCGATGAGTAATGACCATTCTGGAAGGAACTTTCAAATTGACCAGTCTAGTCTAATAAGAGTTCAATACTTTTCTCTTGAAATCTCATAAGGTTTTATATTTACACTAAAAATAATAAAACCCCTTTTCCTAAGTTTAGTTATTTCCTACTTTTCAAGTCATAACCACCTTGAATATAACTCAAGTTCGAAATCTTCTTTAAACTTAATAAAAAATACTTGTACACACCAAATTGTAGAGCATATTTTTTTAAAATCTGAAAGACATTTAATTGAAAAGAGAAAAAACTGAATAGTAAAATTATCAAAAGGCATGAGATACTCGAGTTAAACAAGTTATTTTCACTCGCTTGGTTATATTTATTAAATTTTTTTGTACACTCATTTGCAGCAGAAAAGTTTCAGATATTTTAAATAATAATCAGAAGTGAAATGCATGATTTGTATAAGATTGATTCATTTACTTTTTCAGAAAAAATGAACAAACTATTAGGAAAACAATCTAAATTTATTGATGTTTAATTATAACTGTATACATGACAGTACAGATTCTCTTAATTATGCACGATTTTATGTATCACCCATAGCGTAGGCAAAATTAAAATTCATGCACAACATGCCCTACTTTAAAAGGTCAATTTATAGAGAATATACTGTAAATAACGCTTCTTTATTTTCATACGTTTTTGGAATCACGAATTTTCGATCTTAAATATAAAAAAATGAAATGAAATGAGTAACAGGCTGATTACATGTTATGTTTATCTATCAATTTTTATTTACTTGATCTCTAAGATCATATAAGTTTTATGCTATTGAATTCTTTTATTTGAGTTACATGATTCATTTGATTTTTTCAACCAAGTCAATGTTAAACTATTTACACCATGACTACATTTTTTATATATTTGTGAAAGAATAGAGATAAGCATGCATTTCGATTACCAGAAATTCAAATTTTTATATTTTTTATTAGGAAATATCTGTATATTTATTAGTTGTTCTGTGTTAAAAAGTTTTACAATGCCATCTTAATCCTTGAATTTTTTAAATTAGAAATAAAGTTTTCTTTTAAAGATTTGCTACAACATTTTTCCGACTTTTGTTACTTACCTAATTTCAAATGGAAAGCTTGTTTCATTAAGTTTTAATGGGCTCAATTCATGTGACGTCATTAGTCATGTGATAGTGAAAGCCACGTGATTCTAGCCAATCAATTCAAAAGCTCATGTGACGTCATAGTCACACGATAAAAACTATATCTTGTGTTTCCAACTAATCAGTTCACGCGCTCCAGTGTTGCCAAGTTTTGCTCTTTGCAGAAACTTTCTCTTAAAAAGTACATATGTATACAAAATGCATTTTACTTAAAAGTATAAGCCTAAAAAATACTACTTTTTTTAATTTAAAAAAATCTTTTTGAATAAATTTCTTTCCTTAACATTTAAACATCCTTACCCAAATATGAAATTTGAAATTTTTTCTGAGTTTTACAAATAGAACAAGTACAATTAGTTTAATGTTTGTTTTGAATTCAATGGAAAACACGTGTTTGTTTTTATGATGTGACTTCATAAATCAAGCCCATTTAATCTTTATTCTAACTCTGTCATAGGCAGACGATTTTTTAAAAATAAAATTTTCTTTAATTACTGAAAATGATAAATTTATATAAATTCATAGCTTAAATTTCTCTGAAACACGAATTAAAACATCATTTAAGAAATATAACTTAATTTTTTTTATCAAATTAAGCTTTTCAGGTAAGGCAAGAAAGGACATGTAAAATGTCTGAAAAGTATGACTGCATTTTAAAAATGAATTAAAATAAACGAACAAAGATTTTCACCTGCGGTTCTTTTATGTTCCATAAAGAAAAGATTAAAATTTACGTCTAACGAAAAACAAACTAGATGGCTCAACGTCTCGTTTTTCACCATTTCAAAATGGCTTCACCTCAAGGAAAGGCACAAGTCGTACTATGGTTTATCGAATTTAAATCTGCAACACATGTACATCGAAAAGGGGGTACCATCACACTGAAGTTTGGAAGTACGAAAAAGCTCCTTGGGAGATGGATGGAAAGAAATTCCAATATATAGCGTGGCCACCCAGATCTCTAGACATAACACCTTTGAGCTTTTTCTTGTAAGGATACCTAAAAACTTTGTTTATCAAATTTCAATTAGTGATACTGATGAAAAGAAAAGCCGAATTACAGTGGCCATTCAGATTGTTGATCTAACAATGTTTCATAGAACCTTACTAGAAATCTCGTTCAGACTAAATGTGTTGTGCGCAACTAATGATGCGTACACTGAAATCGTGCAATAAAGCATTTTAAGAAAACTTTTATGTCTTTTTTTGAGGAACAAAAAATATTTGTAAGCGAATACCTTTTAACGGGTACTATTCTAGTTCTAATAATTCTTTTGGGAAAACTATGCTTTAACTGTGATTTTAGTTTAAAACCCTCTTTCCGCAGAGGTGACTTGATTATATACAAATGTAACGACTATTTAAACCATAGGTTCTCAATGTGGGCGTTTGAGGCTTTCAGGGGGGCGGTAAAAGTCCCAGAGAAAATAAGGGGACGTTAAGATGGCTTGGAAGGGCTTCGGCAGATGAACCAAATATAGTCCAAAAAAGACTTAAAAAAGAAGCTGATTATATACTAACAAAAGTAAACTTTAATACTGGCTACCTTATGTTGATTGTATGTATCTAAATCATTTCTATCACATGCACGGAAATTCACACATTTCAGTAGTTCGGGAAGTGGATCAAAAATTTAAATATTACATTACATTTAGACCTATATTAAATTGAATGAAATAGTAAATTTTAATTTCTGTAGTGTATGTGTTGTCTTTGCCTGTGAGCAGTACGAAATATGTTTCGTCCACTGCATTTTATTACGTATATTATCCAAGAAATATAATTAAATTTGTTAACCAGGAATTAACTTGTGATTCTTTAAAGGCTGAAACTGACAATTTTTTTTTATTTTTATTTTGAAAGCAATACTTTATTGTGTGTGTGTGAATTACTTCATATTAGCAAAGCCTTCTTTCAAAAGGGTCTTTATAACAGATAAGCTAAAACTTTTATTCCACTGCTTTAAATAAAGAAGAAATTCAATAACGTTTCAATTCCAACAATATCCTATCTAAAAATAAAATATATAATATAATACAATATGTGTATTATTTGTAATTAATAAATATATTTGTGGCAATAGCTATTTCAGATTCGACAGTAAAAAAAAAAAAAAAAAAAATGGGGGCTTTAGAAAAAAAATTAAACTAAAAAAAAATATGTTCTATTAGTAATAAAATATTATTCTAAAATTAATTCTTGTTTTTTCCATGTATTATGTACGATCTTATTTCTCTTGAGTGGGAGAGGGCGGTATCGAAATATTCACTAGAAAAAGGGTCGTCAGTTCAAAAAAGGTTGTGAACCTATGATTTAAACCCTGACGCTGGATATGAGAGGTTAATAGTTAATCGTTGATCGTGAAATCTAAGAATAAGAAAATATGAACTGCAATTGGGCGTCCTAACATTGTGAAGGGCTCACCCGTCTTTCCATTAACATGTCCTTTGGGTTCTTTTGGGGCCAGAATTAATAGCAACTCTTTTCCAACCAAAACCCTAGAAGTGAAACGTGAATAAAAGATGCAAATTAGAAAGCTTTTAAATATCAGAAGTTAGAGTAAGCGCGGTGTGGCACACACACACACAATTTGGGGAGTGTTAAGAAAGTGTGTGATTCAATTGTGAAGTGACAGCCAACAGAGGTTATCCCGAAGATAGAGCCAGTAGGTCAAGGTGCATACCATTGCACTCGAGTAAATACGCTACTTCCTTAAGATTGGATCGGCGAACGGATTAAGGTAAGATATTATTGGAATTGAGCTTAGGCGAGTTAGTTAATGATAGTGGTCCGAGTTACGTTATTTCGGTATTATTTATATTGTGAGTTTTAACATTGTAGATTCTCTCACATATATTATTATTATCTAATCTGTTAGAGGCTTAAGTTTGAAGGTCTTAATAAAGACAAATTAAGATCATGGAATCTTCTAGTTCTTTCGTTAATCCTACACCTCTAGCTCACGCTAATAATCAAAGAGAAGGTCATCCTAGGGGGCAATTTCACAACATTAATATTCATCGTAGAATCCATCAGGAGTTGTAGAAGTGAATAATCTTGGAGCTGACCGAGCTATCGAGGTTCGAGAAGGGTCGTCACAAGGAGCTCCGACTGAAGCTAAGTGATTTTCCATAATTTTGTTTTCTGATCAAGTGTTAGGATTTCAGAACTTCTCCCAGAGTTTTAAGCTATAAAAATGTATATTTTCATAAAGTGATAAATAGAGAATAAAAGTAGCTAGTTTTAAGATCATGTATGCTTCTTTTCCAAACACCCTCTTACACCCGCAAACTTCAATCCGTGAAAGCATTACTTTTTTTTTTTTTTAATTAATATTTGAGAGTGTAGTCATACTTTTCGGACACCTGGTATTTTCTATATTGAGGTCTATTATTTTTTTTAAAAAAAAGAGCTACTTGCATAGATATTTTGTTCTGCTCTTAGTAATTCAACGTTAAAATTCTTATTAAGCATAAATATATCAAAAAGATAAAAATACTCGAATAATTTTCGAAGAAACAAAAAACTTTTTGCGATAAAAATTGGCCTTTGCGCAAAATGAGATACTGAAGTAACAAATGAACTTGCGTCCTTGAATTCGATAGACGATTATTCCACCAGCGAAACCATTCCATGGTTATTCTAGTCATAACTTCTGTAACTCATATTCATAAAGGACTAGCATATCTGGTTCTTGACCGGAATCGATCGAAAGTGAAATAACTCTAGGACTCCGTTTGTCAACATTGGATGAGGTCTCTGGAATCATTAGATAAGTACTTCTGTTGAAATTAGTAACTCTGGTAAAAGGAATCAGAATAAATCTGCATGTTCAGTTATGTAACTTCTAAAAGTGTAAATTAGTATCTCCGTTTATAATATTAAAAGTAGAATCGTAGTTTCGAATTTCTTTTTATTTCGAAAAATGCTCCGAAATTAATTCTATACAATGACTTAATTTTTTTTTTATCAGAATATTTTTTTATATTTACTCCTTTCTCTTTCTTTTCATTTCGAGTGGCCTCGAAATCCAAAAGGTTATGATCACGAACTCGCGTGACTGGCGTGTCGTGGACTCATGTCTTGACACCACTGAAGACCCGCTGTGTAGAGGTAGCTGATGCACATTAAATCTATCAATCTGAAAGTCCTGCCCTTGGTGTGTAGTTGTTATTGGGCGAGGGTGCGCCAATTCAAGTTTCGGTAAAATCCTAGGATAGACCACACCCTTGGAGACAAACCGAAAAAAGTGCCAAGTTAGAACGAGATGGCGCCAAGCGAAACTGACGATGGCGGAAAGTGAATATAGCGGGACAAGAGGTGGATACATAATGAAATTATATGTAAACAATTCAGAAATTAATCAAATATATTTAGGATAAAAATTAAATAACACAGCATTTACTTACTGCCAATCTTTTCCGAGTGTAGGGTACAGCGTAACAGTAAATTTTCCAAAAAGCCTTAAAGGCCTCAGCTCTAAGCGAATGACCATGGGAGCGCCACCGTTATATTCCGTGAGGTAAGGGGGGGTCGAACATACCCATTCGACATCTCTATTCAAATCCATCCAAAACAGCACTCTTTCATTCGTATAATCTCATTTGCTCATTACATTTAGGACGTCCATTATTCGAAGCAGTCAAAATCCTTCCTTCTTTCATAAACCATTCAATCAATTCTTTCTTACCTTTCGCATTCAACAAAGTAAAAAATTCTAAGGTATATTCACTCGCACATGCAGCCATTCTTCCAGCCAAGGTGCCCAATAACAAAAAATAACGAAATTCGAAATGCCCGCCGACAAAATACAAAAATTCCAGAAATAGTTAGGTTTCCATTTGTAGTGTATCAAAGTAAGGTTACAAAGATGGCGCAATTATCGTCAACCAAAATAATTTGTGCCAAGGGTGTGGGCTTTCCTAGGACCGGACCCAAGTTTCTTTTTCTACACTTGACCAAGGTTAAAAAAAAACGAGGTTCGTCAATAATGGCTATCGTGTTACTTTATTGTACAATGTTAATAAACTCTCACTCTATAAATTTCGAAAAGTTTAAAATGCAACCCTAAGAAGGTTTGATTTGGTTTTAATATACAGTGTAATGTTAAGCAACACCATGGCTATTAGCGACAGCCATGGTTCAAAATTACGAGATCCAAATGACGCGATGACACCTGAACTGGTAACCCCTTGTCCAAACTTGTCCCCTTGTCCTTGTTCATACCAACAGGAGGGCTTTGATTTTCTACAGAATTAATGTGCATCGATCCCTCTATATGGCGAGTGTTTAATGGCCCTATCGCGGGCCCCAAGAAGGTGCCAGGGAACAAAGATTCAAATTTTTGGGCAGATGCAATCCACCGAGTTACGCAAATGATTCATAAAGAAATAGTTGCTCCAAATTTGTTGAGTACGATACCGTGGAAGGAACTGTAAGTTGTATATTCAACACTCTCGCCGTAATGTTGAAGAAAAAAGTAATGGAGTTGTTTTGCGTCGGAGAAATAATCAAACGGAGTAGAAATGCGAGATCCCCATCAAAATAGGTAAATCCAGCAGATAAACCAGTTCCTGAGAGGTAAAAGATGCTAAGGTTTGTTTCTCTGCTGTTACACATCGGACAGCACACTACATACATTTACAGGACATTGATTGTGGCAAAGATAGGATGAATAGAGCCGATGAGGCAGGATGAGGGATATCAGCGTACAAGGGTTAACACATTCGACGGCAAATCTTGATGATCTAACAGTCCACTTTCGTCGAGTTGTTGCAGTATATGCAAGATATCCTGGATGCTCCCATGGCGATCATAATTATTTTACGCCTATTGACTGCTAGTGGCTGATACTTATACACCCATTAAGAATTGCCATTGACCCAACGACCCAACAGTACTGACTTTTACGTTTGCAAGGGTGTCGAGTTGGACTTGCATGCAGGATGAAATATCACAGAAGCAGATTTTCCATGTCCAGTTGTAGCAGACTTTCTACGTGTTTTTCAAGTAACTTGTGGGAAATTTTATGGCTGTAGCGTAACGATTGATTTTGATTATTTGTTATTGGAATAAACGAGTTGACAATGTGCGACTGCTGTTAGGACTTTTGTTTGATTTGGAACTTATTAGGCTGTAATTTGAGTTTTCATAATCGATTAAATGTGAATCTGGTTATTGGTTCTCTACGAATTTCTTCCACTCCTATTCAGGATTGCCCAGTAAAATATAAGTTTGAATAAGAATTGTTGAGTTTCATAATGATGTCGCATCATTTTTAACTCTAAAATTTAATACGAACTCCAGTTCATTTTAACAATTCCATTCATGTGTTCGCATTCTTTACAAGGAGTTCTGGGTTCGGCTTGATAATAGGTCTTATCCATATCCTATTGTTGAACATTGCACCGTACGACAATGAAGCATCTTGGTTTTGGGAACCATTGTTGGCACATGTGGAATATTATTCTCCATAATGAAGTTTTGGAAAATCAGGACTTGATCTGCGACTACATTTGTACACTTTCGGTTGCGAATTTAGAAACTATAACTAGAATTTCAAGGTCCTGTTAAAGTTAGTCAACTAAAGCGCCATTTCATTATTAAATTGTAATTTGTATCTGTTAGATTCTAACTGAACTGGTATGAAGCTCTAGAACACCGACTGAACAAAACAAAACAAAATAGCCTAAGTTATAAGAATAACTATTTTGGCGACCATACAATGAGATTATTATGGTCATTTATCTTGTTAAGTAAATCTCGAAGGGTGAGAATATAAGGCATTTATGGAAGAAACCATCAATCATTTTAAACTGAGCTACTTTGCGTCAAATAAAACCAAAATAAGAAACATCTTTACACTTTTTTTTCAGCTTTGAGCCTAGTCCTTGCGAGAGTGGATTTTATTTTCTTTATAAATTTTTATTCTTAAAAATTAAACAAATGCAAGCAAACACTTCAAAATTATTGTCCTAGTTTTAAAAAATTCCTATAGTAGAAAAACAATTAAAATACAAAAAGTTTATGCATCTCCTAATTGAATAAGTAGCTTGCGAACGAAATATAGTATATTATTTTTCACTTTTATCTCCTCAAAAGTATTTCTATATGGTCGAATATCAGGTATAACTATCAAACCTAACGGGTATATCAGCATCAAAGCTTAGGGCTCCATAAAAAGATTATATTTTGAGACTCATAATGTATATAAAGAAACTAGTTACGCCAAATTATTATGTATTCAACAATTTAATAAGAACACAAACGAATATAATGTCTTACAAGGAGAGGGCACGACTAAGGAAATTCATTTGTGATCGAGACTTGGTGTAATAGTAGTACTCTCTTAGGGTGTTCACCCCTCAATGTAATTCCTTCGAATGGCCAGTCAATTCGGAGAAATCAGCCTTCGAAATTCATGCTTAGCTTTTATACAATTAAATTTTAATTTTCCGCAACGAATTCGTAGCTTGATTGGTAAATCGTCTGCTTTCTATGCTGGAGGTTAGGGTTCGATTCCACGCGATCAACTTTTTTTCTTCAATTCATTTAATTATTTTTTTAAATTAAATAAATTTATTTATGAAAGGTTTATTGTATTTTATAAAATAAAAAAAAATACTTTGATTATATATAAATAATTATATTAAATTTTATAAATATATTTTATATTAATAAATAATATTTATAATAAAATGTATATTAAATATTAAATGATATTTTACAAAAAAAAATTAGTTGCAAATAGTTTTACAATGTGTAATACAATATACTATAAATAAAATATTATATATAATATAAAATAATTTATAAAATGTATTATTATAATTAAATTAATTATTTTATAATTAATTTAATAAAAAATGTCTTTTTTATGTTATTAAATTAATTATTTTACAATTTTATGAAATATTTAATAAGTCCTTTTCAAATAAATGTATTTAATTTCAAAAAGTTTATTTAAATAATTTAATAAATTTATTTAAATAATTTCTATAATAAATTAATAATAATTTCAATAATAAATCATAATTTTAATAATAAACAATAATTTTAATAATAAATTAATAATTTTAAAAATAAATTAATAATTTTAAAAATAAATTAATAATTTTAAAAATAAATTAATAATTTAATAATAAAGTAATAATAAGTTTAATAATAAATTAATAATATTTCTTATTAATACTAATGCTTAATAATAAATTAATTATAATAGATAGTGATTAAGTAATTATAATAAATAGTAATTAATTAATTAGTATAAACACAGTGATTAAATAATTTTAATAAATAACAATTAATTTACTAATTTTCATTAATAATTATTTTAAATATTTTTATTTAGTAACTATTTTTAATATTTTTAATTAATAATAATTTTTAATAATTTTACCAGTAAAAAATTTAAGTTATATATTTAAAAAAATTTTATTTTATAAAATACAAAATAATTACAAAAAATATCATTTAATATTTAATAAACCTTTCATAAATAAATTTATTTAATTAAAAAAAATAATTAAATGAATTGAAGAAAAAAAAAGTTGATCGCGTGGAATCGAACCCTAACCTCCAGTATAGAAAAGCAGACGATTTACCAATCAAGCTACGAACTCGTTGTGGAAGATTAAAATTTAATTGTATAAAAGCTAAGCATGAATTTCGAAGGCTGATTTCTCCGAATTGACTGGCCATTCGAAGGAATTACATTGAGGGGTGAACACCCTAAAAGAGTACTACTATTACACCAAGTCTCGATCCCAAATGAATTTCCTTAGTCGTGCCCTCCCCTTGTTAGAAAAACCCAGGAATGAGATGTTTGAAGATATTCGTATTTCTGAAACATTCTTCAGCTGACGAAACAAAAAATTTTTTTTTGTTCATAGAATATTCTCGTAGAAATTGTAAAATGCAAATTATTGTTTTCCCATATTCTTGTCTTAAGAAATAGGGCTTTCGTCGAATAAAGCAGTTGTACAGAAAAAATCGCAATCGACTTGATGTAATAAAAAGTAATGATTTTCAAATCCCGAAATTTGAAAAAGAGAGAGAACCAGATTTTTTTAATAATCTATTTTCAAAATATTAGCCTGACATTAGTAGAGCTAGTACTTTGTATACGTAGCTTAAAGTCACTGACTGCGTTTGGAACCGTCATTTTGCAAAAGCGTATGAAAGAATAATTCTTTTTTTTTTTTTTGACATTTAGTATTCACTAAATTAGTGTATACATACAAAATTGTTTTAAGATTAATATTACAAAATAATAAGTTATTTAAATGCAATTTTTCTAGGGCAGAAAACGAAAAAGAAATGACATTTTCAAAACAATTTCATTTTGTGGAAAATACTTCTATAATAATATTTTGCTCATATATATAGCTAAGAATTCTATACAGAGGTTGAACCAAGATTTTTGAAATGTATGATTTGGAAGAACATTTATTCATATTTTAATACACTCATGGACAAAAAAATTAGAGCACCAAGAAATAATTGTTGGATCGTAATGAAATTTGGCATGAAGGTACATGTCGGAGAGATAAACAAATGATTAGAAATGCAGCGTGATTGCGCATTACGTATAGCAGGTGAAGGACGTTTAACGTCGTTCTCCGTGAAGTATAAAACCGGTAACCAAAGCTTGTCTGAGTGTGTTGAATCGTTTAGTAAAGAAGAGCTGAGGTAGACATGCCATTATGCCACTTTCAAAGACAATATGAGCAGCTGTCGCAGTTTAAGAGGGGGATAATCATCGGCATGATGGAAGCTGGGTGGTCAGCTAGGCGAGTAGCTCATCAATTAGGCCACTCTGATTGTGTTGTGAGGAGGTGTTGGGAACAGTGGATCCGACAGATGTCGTTTACATGAAGACCAGGCTCAGAACGCTCTCGACAGACCAGTCGTCGAGAAGACCGCCACATCGTAAGAAATGCACGCGTACAGCCAACTGCTTCATCAGCTGCCATCCAGGCATAGGTAGCATCTTCACTAGGGGCCTCTGTGTCTTCTCGAATCATACGAAGGAACCTGGCCGAAGGACATTTGGGATCGCGGCGCCCATTACGTGTGCTGCCCTTGACGCCTACCCATCGACGCCTCAGTTTGGAGTAATTCCGCGCACGAGGAAACTAGACTGCACCGGAATGGAACCGTCATCTTTAGGGACGAATCCAGATTCAATCTCAGCAGTGAGGACAATCGTGTTCGTGAGTCGAGACCCCGTGGTGAACGCCTCAATCCTGCCTTTGCTTTTCAGCGACACACCACTCCCACAGCTGGTGTGATGGTATGGGGTGCCATTGCCTACAAAACACGGTCACCCCTTAGTATTGATCCGGGGCACCATGACAGCCCAGCGGTATGTCCATGACATCCTGCAACCACATGTGTTGCCACTCATGCAACGGCTCTCAGGAGCCAATTTACAACAAGACAATGCTCAGCCTCACACGGCATGGTTGTCACAAGACTGTCTCCGCACTGTTACTACCCTTCCTTAGCCTGCCCGATCCCCAGATTTGTCTCCAATCGAGCATATCTGGGATCATTTGGGATGGCGAGTTGAGCATCCCACGAGTTTAAACGAATTAGAAGCAAGGTTACAGCAAATATGGAACGAAATGTCTCAAGACATCATAGAGAACTTGTGTGCCCCAATGCCCTATCGTATCGCATCGTGCATCCGCGCTATATATATAGAGGGGGTTCAACAAGGTATTAAATCCTCCATTCTTTTGCCTTTTTCTCTGAAATAAATTATCCTTTTTCTTTGATTTTCGAATCATTTACTTTTATCAAAATAATCATTACGTATGTAAAATTTCGTTTCATTTTGACGACTCCTTCTTGGTGCGCAATTTTTTTTTCCATGAGTGTATATCAGAGTAGAGGAACTTTTTTAAAAACACATGCTATTGTGCTTCAAATGATAGTTACTTTGAAAATAAGGTGAGTTTTTTTTTAAAATCCTAATTCACACAGCCTCTATAAGTCAGAACAGCAGTTTTAGCTACATATAGGCGCAAAATATTATTATAGGAGTATTTTCTATAAAAGAAATGTTTTGAGAGAGAGAAAAAAGGTCATTATTTCTTAATTTTTTGCCAAAAAATTACATCTTAGTAATTTTTTATTATAATATTCTTAAAGTTTAATAAACTAATTCAACTAACACTAAATATCAGAAAAATTATTTATTCATATGCTTTGGAAAAATCACGATTCTGGGTGGTACACGTACGATCACGGTTCAGGTACCTGAAAATAGTATACTTATTTTCTAATTACTTCTGTTAGTAAAAATATGTTTTAGTTTTATGAATTAAAACTTTCAACTTTTGCATTGTATTGCGTATGTGTCAAGTACTAAATTGCTACGAGACTTAAAAAATACTTTTAAGATGATTTGAGTATTCCCCATAATCAAGCGTCTTGGACTTTTCCTGTATAAGAAATGCTTGTGTTTTTTTTGGATAATATTGTCTTAACAAATACACATTATTCGGAAGTACTTTCTGTAACATTTCCCTAAATTTTTTCATGGTGGTATTCTTTTTAAATAAAATGTCCATTGTTTTTTTGGGGGGGTATCTTTTCGTATCACTTAAAATAGTGGTCTGCAGATCTTGGGCCGTGGACTGTTATCAGTTTAAAGATCTAATGTTACCGGGCTGCGCCCAAGGAGCATTTATTTAATTCTACACTCTATAACAAAAAAACAAAAACAAAAAAAACAACGTGCCACAGGAACGAGTTGTTCGATAAACACGAAAATTGGTGGGTAGAAAGATTATACACAGAATAGAAAATGATTAAAATTTCAGAAACATTGAATGTTTTATTTCAGAGTTACATAGTTACAAAGTAACGAGCTCAATAAAGTGTTGACCCACTTCTAGCTCGGATGCAAGCTACCACATGACGTGGAATAGTTTAATAAAGCAGCCTGATGGTCTCTTGCGGTATTTCTTGACAAATTTGCTCCAATTGTCGGGCCAGGTCATCCACATTCCCTAGTAGATGCAGTCACCTTCCCACCAAATCCTAGATATGCTCGATGGGAGAGAGATCTGGCTGGCCATGGAAGTGTTTGACAAGCTGTAAGTGAGCAACACGTTCTGGCATTATCTTGGTGAAAAATAAGGCCAAGGTGCTGCTAAAGGAACGGTAGCAAAACAGTTCTTAGAATGTCGTCGACGTACCGCCGTACTGTAAATTGCCTCTAAGGATGACTAAAGGGGTCCGGCTGTAAAACGAAATGGCACCCCAGAGCATAACTTCTGGTTGAGGGCCTGTGTGGCGTGCAATAGTGAAAGCAGGATCGGCACGCTGCCCTGGGCGTCTCCAAGCACCTCTCCGATGACCGTCAGGATACAGTTGGAAGCGGGATTTGTCGCTAAACACAAAACGTCTCCGGTCAGCATGATTCCAACCTGATACAGCCAAGCACCGCTGTAATCTGGCTCAACAGTGAGCAGGCGTAAATAGCAGGTGGCGTAGCGGTCAGTATGAGCGTAAATTTTGTTCTGTCAGCCATCTGTGAAAGGTCATGGTGGACATTCGTGTGTGAGTCGCACGTCTGATGGTTGATAACGATGAATCAGGTGCTGTGACCGCTAATATGACAGTCAAACTGTCCTCCCTATCTCTTGTGGCCCTAGATCAACCACTGCCATTATGACGCTGAAATCTGCCATTGTCCAACCATTCTTGCCAGTATCTTTTAAATGCTGCTTCGTTTCGACCCATATGATGAGCGATTCTCCAATTTGTCCGACTTGCTTCTTTCAATCCAATGATACGACCTCTTTCAAACTCTGACAGTTGCTCGTAATGAGCTCAAATACTGCAGAGAGGCATTTTTTCAGTTGTTGATAGGTATCCTAAATCGCAATGCAAGAGAAATTTTGTCCATCAGACTGAAAACCACTTCTTATAGACACCTGCTGATTACGCAGTTCCGACGTGCTGTAGCTCCGACTTTTCATTCATTGGACACCTATCATTTGCATGTTCAAAACAAATGTCTTTGCATACAAAATTTCATTACAATAGGGCAACTACTTCTTGGTGCGTCGTTTTTTTTAATAGAGTGTATTTTACTTACTGTGGTGTACTTCTCTCGGACATGGTGTATTATCTCCTATTATTCTGTAGAGCAGCGATATTCAACCTGCGGCCCACTGGATCTTTTTAAGTTGGCCCGGTCATGGCCCATTTCTCTGAAAAATTCATTTATTTATAAAAAAATTGGTGGGAAATTCTTTGTTAAAAAATCAAATATATCAAATTTGATTTTTGCTGTCATAGCGGTGCAAATTGATATTTTTTTTTTATTAGTGATAACAGACAACAATGGAGTAGCGGCCATTTTATGAGTGGAACTAATTTTTAACTATCTTTCATATCTTGCAAGCGAAAAATATTCGAAGAAAATAGGTTGTTTCAAGACGATTGGGAAGTTGACAATTTTGTAATGAAAAACAAACATAGATCAGTAATTGTTTGGCATTTCACGTGTGTTTCCTTTAAAATATACCAATAAACAGGAATCGTTCAATGACACTTTTCCTCGAAGATTTCTTTCAAGAGGGGATAAATAGGCTTTTTCTTGAATACTCTTTACAACAGAAAAAAAAAGTGTTTTGGCAGTGGTAATGTCACAGTGGTAACAAAGGCACCCTATGAAGTTTGTTATATTTTTGGTAATCATATGGAAACCGTTTACTGATGCAGAAATTGTGAAGGAGTGATTCTTAAATGTTTCCAATTTAGAAAAATTCAGTGACAAAAATAAAAAAATATAAAAAATAATATCTAAAAAAAGCAAAATAGTTTTAATATTTTGATCAATTTTCCACATTTTAAATTTTCTATGTTATTTTGGTCTTAAAGCATTTCTCTCCCACCCCCACCCCCCTCCTCCATTAATCTCCATGTTGTGACCCGCGTGAAATAGTCATCATATGTATGCGGCCCGCGTGAGTAGGCTAATATATGTATGTGGTCCGGCAGAAAAAAAGGGTGAGTATCCCTATTCTAGTGCGTTATCTCGAATCTGGCATGTCTGTGCAAGAGGATCAATGGCTAGAGGTTTCAAATGCCTTAAGGTATCCGACTACGTTCGGAACCGTGATTTTAAAAAAGCGCATAAATGGATAATTGTCATGATATTTAGAGTCACTTAGATTAGAATACATGTATAAAATTGTTTTAAGGATATTTTGTCAAAAAAATTTATTTAAATACAATATTTCGGCAAAAAATTAACTTAGAATAACCTTTTTTTCAAAATGTTCTTCTTTTGTGAAAAATGCTTCTATTATAATAATATTTTGCCTGTATATAGCTCAGATCTCTGTGCAGAGGCTCAACTATGATTTTTGAAAAATTCACATTATTTTCAGAGTTACCACCTATTGAAATAATTATCGGCGTGTTTTTCTTAAAATTTCTCCCCTCAATTGCCGTAAAACATGGATAAACCCACTTCTAAGTGATATATTTCAAAAATTCTAGTTGAGCCTGTGTACAGAGGTCTGAGCTATATACAGGCAAAATATTATTATAATAGAAGCATTTTTCAAAAAAGGAGAACATTTTGAAAAGAGGTTATTCTAAGTTAATTTTTTGCCGAAATATTGTATTTAAATAATTATTTTTTGCCAAAAAGTCCTTAAAATAATTTTATACATGTATTCTAATCTAAGTGACACTAAATATCATGAAAATTATCCATTTATACGCTTTTGCAAAATCACGGTTCCGAACGTAGTCGGATACCTTAAAAGACCATTCAAGATAACTCCGCCAGTATTGTGGATAAAAGTCATTGTGGAATATCCTGATACAGTCACCGCAACACTTAAAAAAACCCTGTTGATATTTCCGACAACCTATCTGTGGGAAGTGGAATTTTCTCTACAGCGACAACAACCGAAGCAAAACAACGGAATAAACTGGACATAAGCAACACATTTCAGGGGTGTCATTGTCTTCTATTCCCCCAGAATGGAATCTTCTCATTGAAATAAAACAAGCTCAGGGTTCTCATTGATTTAGCGTTCTAGTGAGTTAAAATGTTAAATCCCTTATGTTAAGTTCATTTTTGGTTGTAACTGTATTTTACTTTGATGTGCAAATGTGGTATAATTCTATTTTAGGATTATATATATATAAATACAATTAAATTAAAATTAAATCAAAACAATCTAAAATATAAACAATCGATGTGCCTCTCCCCTCAGCGGGTGGTGGTTAAAATGTCAAACACTGACCGGTCCACGGCGATAAAAAAGTTATAAAGCTCTGACTTAAGAGACTTGCGTTTTATATATTTCAGATTATTATTTTTTAGTATAAACCTTTAATTTTTAGAATTCATTTATATAACATTCATTTAAGAAAGTAATTTTATCATATTTGCAAATTTGTAACTTCGCCTAACTCGGTATTGAAATAAATAAACTACGTTCTCATCATCCGATTTATTACAAGATTAATTTTTATTAAAATAAAAAAAAAGTATTTATTTCTATCAAATAAATGACAAAATTGTTAATATCTCACTTGATGCTGAATTAATTTCACTATCTGGAAAAAAATATTATGAAATAAATGCAAATTCGGACACAAATATAAACATACAAGTCATTTCACTGTTGAAAAATTTTGCTGTTTTAATAAGTGAAATCCGAAAAATGATTTCTTTTTTCGCACAGAAGCAGTTTAAAAAAAGCTTCGCTGCATTTCTCGATAAAAATGCATTCTTCACAGGATTTCATTGATTTAAAGTTTACAATGAAAATCTTTTTTTTTTTTTTTTTTGTTGATCCTTTTATTTTCGCTTCATTTCCTTTTCCAGATCAGTTAATGTAATGTGGCAGAACGTACTGGAAAGCAAAGTTATTATTTTTAATTCCTAGTTTCTTATAAATATGCTCTCTAAGTCAAAAATGTTTTAAGTTCTTTTTAAAAACTTCTTTTCAACGTTTTTTAAAGATATGTATTAATTTTTGAATGCTTGTTATAAACATCTTCAAAGTGATACCAACTGAGCAAATTTTATTTACGCAATTTTCTTTTTCAGTTTATTTAAGGCACATGACTACAGAATATAAATGTAAGTATTTCATATATAAGCAAATTAAGATAAATAAGCATTGATATTAAATTTGATCCCACTAAGCAAACAAAAAAAAATACTAAAGCTGCTCACAGTATTAATTTTTAAAATGTTTTAAATATCTTTAAAAATACTATAAGCTATTATATATACTTGATCTTTTTTTTATATATATATTTTATCTCCAAGTTATTTTCAATTCTAAGATAAAACGAATTTCGATAAAATGAAATACATCAATTTTTTTACTTTATCGAACTGGAAATAAATTTCTTTAATACCAAACATGCTAAAAATTTAGTTTCCTGATTTTCTGTTAAATTCTTCGTTTGCTGTGAATTGCAAACTTTTTAGAATGTTTTTCTACAAAAAAAAAAAAAAAGATCTAATTTATTGATCAGAATTAACTATATGCCAATTCGATGTTAGTATTTTGTAATAAATTATAATTTCTTTACTAGGATTTATTTCGTTCTTTCTTTTTTCTACACAATTCTGTCATTTATTTTTCAGAACGTAGGATAAAAATAAATAGTTGTATTTGTTTAGATTTCAACGAATGTCGAAAGAAGTAACATAATTTAGAATACATTTCTTTTTAAAACTTTCCTGTGTAAATGTCTGTCAACAGCTTAGTCAATTTTCAAAATATTTATATTATTTTTAAAAATATGTTTATAAATATTGAGACATACAATTGAAACCTATGTGACGTCTTCGATTGGGGAGAACCTCACCCATCTATTCATGTGAAGTTTTATGGCCCCAAACAGACGTTGGGTGACAAGAGCACGTGGCTATGGGGTCATTGTTTATTGTCTGGCCTCGGACAAAGGCAGACATCGAGTCTGGAATTTACAATAACTAAAGAATGCCGTTGATAATAGGTTGACGTATAGGCGAAGCCTGTATGAAAGTCGGTGCCTAGAGAATGGGGCTATAAGGCCCAGGTGGTGTGATGAATAGGAGTTTCAGAAGTTGGATGAGAATTATGGCACCCTTAGATTCCAAACAGACGAGGAATGTGTTTGTGTTTGCCGCACAAATGGGAGACGAATGTGGCCCGGG
>BMAV01001531.1:250541-270235 GCA_019973955.1 Trichonephila inaurata madagascariensis
CAGTGAAAGAGACATTCCGCCCGGCTTGGCATATTTATTGGACTTTTTAGTAACATATGAAGCTATTAAATACTGTTTTAATTTTAAAATGAGGCTGTGACAAATTTTCTTGTTTGCTAACTACTGACGACGTTACACCTATAACTATATATAATCCAATGAAGAAAATTATACTTATTTAATTTTCAATTCATACATTTATAAGTTAAATGAAAACTTATATATATATTCACATACAACTGCGATATTATATAATAAATAGGAAATAATAATTAGAAATATGTGTACTTTTAATATATAATAACTTTACAGAAAATTCAAACTTTTAATATTTAAATAAAATATAACTGTTTTATTTAATATTAGAATACTATTCTTTTAATAACCTTTTGAAATTAACATATTTTCCATTTATATGTCTTTCTTATTAAAGATTAGAACTTTTATTTAGACCACTGAATGTAGCAATAATTGATTTATTATTGTTCTACAATTTATCTTAGCAATTTCGAATTTTTTTTGTATGTATAATTTATTATTAATAATGGACTCAGAAGATCTATTTAGTATATTCCTTAGAATTTCACTTAGTATTATGAACAAAAAGAGGGTGGGGAGTTGTCTAGTGACAAAACTGGTTTTAATCTCTCAAAGCAGTCATAAGTCAAATATGTTTATAGATATTGTTACGTAGATCCGGGTTCAAGGATTTCATGCAAAACAATCTCAAAGAAAAATAACAGTTCCTTAAGATCGATGCAGATTTATTATTGGAAATCCAATTCTTTAAATACAGGATTCCGCAGCAATATTCACAGAGTAAATCTCCGAAGGTCTTCACAACTTCAACAGCTATAAAACACAATTATCAGTGTTTAAAATATACGTATGTAAAAGATTATTCACAAGCACCGCCGAGCTAATCAAAACAATGCTCACTACTCACTGGTTGAATCTAGACTGACTGGTTGCGGCTAGCACCGCTGTATTTCTAAGCCCGGCGAAAACTTTTAGAAAAATCTGCGCGCGTCATAGAGCGTGAAATTAGTGTAGACATCCACTAATTTCTAGAAGAATCCAGAGGGTTCCAAACTCGTCAACATGGTCCACAATGAGGCCAAATTGGTCGCCAAAAATGATGCTAACTTGGCTCTATCGCCAAGATTTCACCAAGTTCTCATTGAATCGCCGTTTGAAGCGGTGTTTGCTTGTGAATAGTACAATTTTAAAATAAAATAAATATAACAGAGTAATATAAATGCATTACACACCCAAATACAAATTATTTAAACTATTTACATAAAATTCGTAACAATATAGTAGCATTCCATCTTTAATATCCAATTTTAAATTATCTCTTTTTTAAATCTTCAGTATCCAAATCTTTTAGTATCTTCCATATTTAGTGTTTATTTATATATGTATTTATACTCCTAACTCTTATTTTACATGATTCGTTTTTGAAAACCGTATAGGGTGGTGCTAGCATGGGTGTTGTCCTCATCACTTAACCATGATTCAAAATAACGAGGTCTGTTATCAATACTCTGGTGCCTGCTGCTTTACCTTACTTTAGAAATACCGTAAAAAAAAATTAAAAAATAAATAAATAAACTTTGCGAAAAAGGATAAAAAATTAATTGGTTAAAGTTTACATTTATGTAATCAAGAGTGGATAAAATCATTAAATTAAAAATACCATCACTAATACTTAGTATTTATTCATCACATCTTGTTAGTAGTAAGTTTCGAAGCATTCGTTTCGGTGAAATAAATCAAAAAAGCTGTCCTGGACAAAAACATCTATTACATCCACTTCTATTGAATCCAATGAGGAAATGAAACACCTTCCAAAGCATTTAGCAGGAAAGATTTTTTGAAGTGATAACTTCTTTAGGCGCGTTTTGCTGGAGAGTGAACTTGAAGGATGCGTTTTAAAAAGCCAAGCATTGTTACGCTCAGGTTTGTAATGCTCGTAACAATGGTAACAATACAACTGCATGGTAACAACACTACTCGTAAGAATACTACTGAATCATTTAAGTTTAATGAGTCATGTATATCTGAGAAATTTGTGCAGCAAAATGTAGAGCAGTAGATGGACAAATAATTCTAATGTGGTTACTATTTATATTTCACCAAATCAAAGTGTAAAGAAAATTATCGAATTCATTCAGAAAAATTTAGTTGTCTACACTGTGTAAAGCCGGAACAACTCTTCTGAACAGATTGCTTATTATTTTAAGTGGGGATTTTAATGTAGATTTTTTTAAAATTAAAATTCAATTTAATTATGTCAAATGATCCAAATGAAAGCACAACAAAGTACGGAGTAAAGCTTGACGGAGTTTTTATTATAGATATTTAAATAATTTTGAATTAAAGTATATTTATAACCTATTTCAGCTACCATAAACCTATTGTTTCCTTCTTAGAATACAATTAATTTACAAATATGATTGTATATTTCGCAAAAAATATAACTTTATGAGAACAGACATATGAATAAGTAGTTTTATCTGACAAAACTAATATCCCCTTGTTTTTTATTTAACTAATCCCTGAAATAACATTACAAAATTTAAAGTTATCACTTCTATTGTGTGGTCATAAGCACAAACTTATTTTTATCAGAAAATCTATTATTTATTTATTTTTTGTTTTTGCAAGTTCTTTTTATCTTTTGGTTCCCAACTAAATAATCTTCAGATTACTCCAAAATTTTAAGCGCACGTTCTTCATTGGAGTCAATGTGCGAAAAATGATTTTTCAAGCTTGCACCAAATTTAATTTTTCAGAAATTAAACTGGCAGTTAATGGACAAATTTTCTCCTTTTTCTTTAGGGTAACAACCAGCCATCTTAAATCGTATGTTAAAAAAAGAGTTTTTTTTTCATACAATGTGTAAATTCAGTCGTGTAAAAAATAAATGGGTATATGTATATACATTCTTTTTTCAAACTAGATAAACACTATACATTTACATGATTTATAAAAGTGTATTCCTCGGAATAAGGAAAAATAAGGTTAAAATATAAATTTGCTCCTAACGCTTTCATTTTTTAACTTCAGAATAACAAACTTAATGCAGTACTAAATAAATGCTTTATTTTCTAATGCAAAAATAATTGATTTGAGAAGTATATAATGTATATGTATCCAATTTATTGGATCCATATAGCGAAAACTACCGCAAAATCTGGCGTATAACGCGCACTTTTAATATCAAAAATAGGACCGATATTTAAGGTTGTGCATTATACGATGAGAATAAAAAATATTAGATTTCTATAGATCGGAATACGAATTATTTGAAAGAAATGACAAGCCTAAGGGTTTTAGTTCTATAAGTATACTATTTTTTTAAAAGCCTGCGATAATACCTCGCAAAAATGACTCCAAAACATAAAGGTAATGCATACATACATCTCAGGCTCCTTCGCAAAAAAGGAGGGAGCCATATTCAATGAATATGCTTAAAATTAAAAACAGGAACTTAAAAGTATAGGTGTGAGCCGCACAATATATCTGAATATAAATATTCATTTTTGTAGTTTACCCACAGTTAATCAATATGATTGTAAGAAACAGGAAAAAGACTCTCTTTTTATCAGCTTAATTTGTGAAAGCTTAATCAAATTTAATGAAAAGAAAAACAAAGGTTCTATTGTATAAAAGTCAGTATTAACTTATGCATGTGAAACTTGGTCCATGTCTCGAACAGATGAGAACGTGATAAGTATTTACGAAAGAAAGATTTTAAGATTTATTTTTGGAGGAATTCAGGAAAATGGGACATAGCAAAGAAGATTGAATTTACAGCTCTGTCAATCCCATAAAGAATCTGACATTGTTAACTTCATCAAAATACAACGAATTAAAGGGCAGGTCACGTTATCAGAATGAACGAAGACTGCACCACTATTAAAAGTTTTCAATGCTCAACCAATTGGCACACGAAGAAAGGGAAGGCCAAATCTTAGAAGGATTGATGGCCTAGAAAAAGATATCCTAGTTTTGAGAACTAGGAATTGGAGAACACTAGCAGGAAGAAGGCTGGCCTGTAAAAGGCCAAGACTCACCCAGGGCTGTCGCGCCACTGTGTGGAAGGAAGGAATTTGTAAAATACATATAGTCTTATTTGCATAAGTTTACGCTATGAAAGTATTTTTTTTTTTGTATTATTAGAATTTTTATTTTGCTATGAAGAATTAAAGAAATTATTTTTTTAGTGACAGAAACCATTTTTGAGGGAAAAAGTGCAACTTTTTAAGAATATATTTTTTCGTATTTATATCTAATATTTTGTCTGTTACATTTGGGTTTCTAAAATATATATATATACAAGCAGATATCTCCTCTTCCAAAAAAATAATACTAAAGAGTTATTAATGTATCTTTGTTTGTTTGTTTGTTTGTTTGTAAAGTGAAAAGAGAGAGCTGTTTACCAAAGCATGCATTTTAAATCTTATTTATCAAAACAAAACTCAGTAACTTGTTTTCGCTAAGATGTGTATAGAATTTTTCGTATTGAATGGTTTTAATGCCATTACGAAATGCGTTACGTAATTAATGGCATTTGAAAAAAAAATGAAGCACTAACAGAAAGAAAATTCTGATTATGTTCTGCTGGATGGTGGAATATTTAATACGATTAAATAATCAATAGCACTATATATTTTAGGATAATAGGATAATATTTCCAGTAGTTTTTTTTTACTTAAAATAAAGAAACAGAATTATCTTTTAAATATATTTTCTTAAAAAAAAATTCTAGTTGATAAGGGGAATGTTAATTAGGATATGTTTAAAAAATTAAGTGTTTCATAAAGTATACATTGTTATAATTTTTCAAAGGAATGATTTTATTTTCCGGTATAAGAGTAATCAGCATAAGTAGTATCCTTTCTGTTTCTCAGTTGAATAATCCATATAATTATGAAAGCAATATTTCATTTTTCTGAAACTGATTGTTTTACTGTATTAAAGATTTATTTATAGAAATATTATTTTAGTTAATTACTTAAATTATAATTTAAAATCTTTTTATTCGTTCGAGATGAATGCTTTTTGTAATGAATCTGTTGATATCAATTCGTTATTTACATCACAGTAAAATGCATACTTTTAAAATTTACAATGTAGTTTACACCATTGATCCGCAACCCCCGGTCCGTGGATCAAATGGTGCCGGGCCACCTAAAGAACATTAAACTATTGCCATTTTATTTAAAGGGGTGCATTTCTCTCGGATTTGCGCAACTTTCCACGGAAATCACTTCATATTCTACGTTAAATCACTTTTATTCATTTTTGGTGTAACTATATTTTATTCTGAAGGCATATTTATATAAATGTAACTAAATTAAAATTGTTAAATCAAAACAATCTGAAATATAAACAATCAACGTGCCCTACCCTCCGCGGGCCGCGGTAAAATTATCAAACGTTGCCCGGTCCGCAGAGATAAAAAGGATGCGGAGCAATGGTTTACACCATATGGACTTTTAAAACTAATTAATAATATTGATAAATATACTAAAACGAATTTTTAATCTTCAAAAGATAACACAAGTCTGCGAAATTAAAGTTTTATGTAATATAGTGTGCTGATTTCGAAAAGGGCCCATAACGTTGTAAACTCAATATTGATATTTTTGCTAAAATTCTAGTTGAAAAGGAATTCTTTCGAACAATTTAGCTTGTATCATTAGGCAACAGTAGTTTTTATTGTTAAATCTATGTAAATATCGATTCGTGATGTGGCAAATTGATTTTTTTCTATTAATGGATGCAACCCATACTTGCCAGACACAACAAGAGGATTCTGGTTGAGAGAAAAACAAGAAGTTTTCTTAAAGTTTTAACTTTTTATATCCAATTATTGTACAGTTTCTAGAAAAAATCACCACAATACTATTTCAATTAGCTTTTATTATAGTAATTTATGTAAAATAAACGACTACACACAAGAGGAACAAAATGTAAGTCTGAATACAGGAAAATATGAAAAAATTTTAAATTCCGCAAAAAGTAAAACAAAACAAATTTTCTATTTCAATGCATACTCTTTTTCCCTATGAAAATTCTTTTTGACCTTTTTTTTACATTCAGTCTCGGACCTACCTCATGTTAAGGCTGCCTTCGGCAGTACGAGAGTTTGAACTAAACCCAGAGCACATTTTAAGACAGAATATATATATATATATTCTTTTTAAGTTATTGTCGACTAAGTCACAGCATTAAATTTTCGATTGTATTTTAAAACATTCTTATACCCCTCTCCTTTTTATTTTAAATGGACAGAACTAGAATTTATAAAAAGGATGTGCATTTATTTTTAAAACCACTGTTTGCGAGTCGATTTTCCGTTTTTAGCTTATTTCTATTCCATAAAAAGAAACATGTTTGCCTATGTTTGTATGCTTACTATTTCAGAAACGGGGGGGGGGGATCAATAGCACTCGCATAACCCTCCACAATCAAAAATAGGGTGTCAATTTTCTCATAATCTGTTTTTAGAGTATCTCTACTCAACAAATGAAACAGGCCTGCGAAATTTGAAGACTGTAAGCCTAATAATTCCAAAAATCTCTTGATGAGTGAACGAGTTGCTTTTCTCCTGTATCCATATAGAAAACAATGTTATTAATTGTATTTATTCAATTTTAATTACTTAGAAAACCATAACAGGGTATGTGCTATAAACAATAATTATATCTCTTATTAACCGTAAAACATTGTTTATTATAGGAATGTTCAGTTCTATAACATTACAAAAATGAACTTAGTGAAATATTATGCTTTTCTATAATACGAATTCATGATACACATGAGTCAGTGAAAATATTCATAACTTGACGTTTAATACTTATTTAACAGAATTCACGTAAATAATCTTCAGAGTTAAGATCGACCTTTAACTTCATTGCATTCTTTAACGTGCCGGAAGTACTCCGTGCAGTATTTACGAGATTTGGGGAGAAATGTTACTACTTGATTTATGTTCGTCGTTTTCAATAAAGATCAATACGCATGGAAAACATAACCATTCTTTATTTTTTCACTTTTTGCTTGTGTTTATGTCACTTTTTGCTCAGGGTGATATGCTTCTTTATTTTGATTTATCGAAAACTCTCAGCTATGGGTTTCTTGTACCCAGGCATTCGAGAATAAACCCGTTTCTATTTTAAGATTAAAATACCTTTCCCGTATTTTTGTTTATGTAGTCCGTTTGCTATTGCTTATGTTATGCAATTGTTTTATTTTTCTAAGGAGAAAATACTTTACTACTGAGGATTTAAGAAACAGTTTACAAAAAAAAAAAATAAGTTAACCTTTGATATCGATTATATACAGTCAGACTTCTATATAACGAAGTCACTAAATCCCCCCCCCAAAAGTTCGTTATATAGAGTTTCATCTTTTGATTTTCTTTATAAACCTCATAAAACAAATTTTAAAATCATAAACACAATATAATAAAAAAAAGTAATTATTCATACATTTTTGTCAATTAATATACATTTATTTTATATATCTTACATATCAAAAAAGAAACGAAAGGAAAAACTGCAAGGAAAGTTTCTTGACGCCTTCATCCACTTCCTGAAGAATTCAATTTTTTTCTTTGATGCTTAAGCTCTTACGTTCTGACATTTTCGAGCTACAAGAAACGAAGTTACCAGTACAACGGATCAACACTACAAATGAACTGAAACTTGTTCAAAGACACGGGGACACTAAGGGTTAAAGGGGATATGTAAGATGTTTCCAGTGAACTGGCCAATGGGGGTTAAGGGTTGCACTTCTTGGATGAAATACACAGAATTCTATTGCTCTCGGCGAGTAAGGGAACTTATAAAACCAGTTCAAGATTTATGACCACTATAAAATGTGTTAAAAGAGAGAACAACTTGAAATGTCCTGAAATACTTCAAAAATGGGGAGAAAAAAATTGAATTAGGAGAGAAAAAGTTCGTTATATAGAAAATGCGCTTCGCTATAGGGAGGTTATTTTATGAAGAAAATCGTGAAATGTTCTTGGTTCCAGGAAAAAGTTCGCTATATAGAGGTTCGTAATATGGAGGTTCGACTGTATATCATCTGAATAAGAGAGATTTTTTTCAGCTGTAAGAAAGTCAAGGTGGTAGGTTTCACCGGCGCGAGGCTCATATTTCGCCAAGTTACGTCAAGTGAGAATTTATTAGCGCTGCACAGTAAAGCAATACGAGGATTGTTGGTGACGGGCCTTGTAGTTTTGAACCACGGTCAAGGGACAAGGACAATACATCAGCATTATTGTATTGCCTCGAAAATATTCTGCTTTATATATTGTACATTCTTTTTTTTATAATTATTATTTCTCTTTATAAAATAGATTTTTCTATCATAACGCTTTTTTTAGATTTTTTTTCTAAAAAGGGGGCGTGGCCGAATTGCCTAGTTTGTTTTCAAATGAAGTTTTCTTCAACTTCTAACTTTCCGATTTGCACAAATGATATATCAATCGAAAGATAATAATGCAAAGAATAAGATTAAATAAAAATAATAAAAAAACGATTGGTTGGTCATTTTGGGGGTACTAAGTCCTCTTAAGGTATCCGACTGCGTTCGAAACTGTGATTTTGCAAAAGCGCATAAATAAATACTTTTCATGATATTTAGTGTCACTTAGATTAGAATACATATATAAAATTGTTTTAAGGACATTTTGACAAAAAATATTTATTAAATACAATATTTTGGCAAAAAATTAACTTAGAGAATAACCATTTTTCAAAATATTCTCCTTTAGTGAAAGATGCTTTTATTATAATAATATTTTGCCTGTATATAGCTCAGACCTCTGTACAGAGGATCAACAAGAGAATTTTTGAAATATATAACTTAGAAGTGGGTTTATCCATGTTTTACGACAACAGAAGGGAGAAATATTAAGAAAAAAACGCCGATAATTATTTCAATGGGCTGTAAATCTGAAAATAATGTGAATATTTCAAAAGTCATAGTTGAGCCTCTGTACAGAGATCTGAGCTATATACAGGCAAAATATTATTATAATAGAAGCATTTTTCACAAAAGGAGGACATTTTGAAAAAAAGATTTCAAAATTAATTTTTTGCCAAAACATTGTATTTGAATAATTTTTTTTTGTCAAAATGTCCTTAAAACAATTTTATGCATGTATTCTAATCTGAGTGACACGAAATATCATGAAAATTATCCATTTATGCGCTTTTTTAAATACACGGTTCCGAACGTAGTCGAATACCTTAATCGCCAAATCTGTAAATGGGATCTGAAATTAGTCGCCAGATGTGGGGTGGGATCTGAAAATGCGAAATCGTTAGTTCTTATGATAGTGATTAGGATAATGGAACAAAATTATGAAATTATTGTGTTACTATCTGTTATACGCAAATGAGCAAAATTTCGAGAATTAATTTGATATTTTAAAGTGGGTAAAAGTTAAATTTAAATATTCCGTTACATACATGTGAAGCTTGTAAAAGGGTATTAAAAAAAGGCAGCAAGATTGAGTCTTAATAACGTGGGACTAAAACGCATAACGATGGCTATTGTTCAAGTGACAAGTACGTCGCTCGAGATGGCACATTCTCTCCACACCACGCGAACTGGAGGGCTTTGAGGCAAAACAGATTTAACGTGCATCAGCAACTTCAGTGTCATTAGAGTCCGAAATCAAGGCACATCGTCCACGAGACCATGACCATGAATTCTACGGTACAGCTGCCACCCAAGTCGTACTAAACACTCGTTTACTGGTTACTAAAAACACTTATATATGTAATCTAAACTGCACTCAGCAAACGTATAAGCGGGATGAAGAGAAAATAAACTAGAAGAAATTTAATATATGGTCTTTAAATTTACATTTATCTATCGAATTATTAAACATACACACTTGACTGAATTTTTTAAAAGAAATATTCGACGAGAGTTTTAGAGATTTGAAAAAGAATAATGAAATTGGATGTAAAAGCCACATTTGGTGAAGTTACATCAAACTTTCCTTAATTTTCTAGTAATCGAGGGCCTCATTTATTTATTTATTTGCTCAGGCGGATCGATTTCACCCAGATGGTGTATAGTTACCAACTGGTGCTCAGACAAAAGACAATACAGAAAATGCTAAGCAGACCAAAAAAATAAAGTAAAATAATGCCCTGCAAAAATGCAAAAGCAAGAAGACAAAACTTATACATAAGTCTTTTACAGACAGATTGTGAAATATGGAAGCAGGAAATAAATTGATTGTGAAAAATAGAATATAACTAGGAAGGAATGCATAGAATTCGGCTGCAAGGGGCATTGAAAAACATAAAGCTTATCATGTAAATAATTGTTACAAATGCATGTATGCGATCTACACATAAGTTGAAAGAATACACAGATAAGTATTAGTTGACAAAGAATGTTGGGGGAAAAAATGCTGCATCATTCCTGTAACATGTCATCCGAGTTTACCAAATATAGAAAACTTTATTTATGAAAGGGAAAAAGGGCTTTCGTGTACTTCGGGGGTGTACGCTCCATGCTTATCGCAATAAGTATGGAGTACTAGAGAAGTATCTGCGGATTAAATAAGTAAAAGTTATAACATTTAACCTAACATAGTTTAGAAAAATTTTCAAAGGTTTTTCTATTTTTTTTTCCATTTTTTTTTACTTTATTTGTTTAATTTTTGGCAAATGAGGATAGTAATAAATACACATAATATCCAATTTGGCTTCAACGAAGAGCTCAAGGAAATTTTCTTCCATTTGTTGCATACGTTAAGAAGTTTTATATAAAGTATGAGGTTTTATTCCCTCAAATTAAAAGCATGGCTGTTCACCGAAATATTTGAAACTTCATGCTCTCTCCAGTTTTGAGCTGTGATTTTACTTTTCACATATTTGACTTCGATTGAATGTCTAATGAATAACAAGTCCTATTTTAAAAAAATGCGCAATTTCATTTGACAGTTTTTATCTGCGTTTAAGGTACACTGTGTATTAAGAGTCCCGTTGATCGGACATTTTTAATTCGTGACTTAAAAGGCGGGAGGGATTTAACTTGGATTATATTTAACTTTAGTTTCTCTGCTCCTCGAAACTCTGGATTAGTTTATCGATTTAAACGTAATAAAGTACATACGAAGGAATAAACAATATAATAAAGGTTTTTCTCTTACAACATTTTCCCTCCAAGCTCTGAGAGTGTTTGTAAATTCTTGTTAATGATTTGAAAAAAAAACAACAATAATTAATTAAAATCATATCCGAAAAACATGATTCCAGTGAAAATTATGATTCACTATTCTTTGTTCTTTAGGAAACATTATTTTATTCAAATCCATGCACTAGTCTAGGGTTTATGAATTTAAAAGAGCGAATAGATAGAAGCTTTAAACTGAACATTTTAGTTATTTTTAAATTTCTAACTCCACCATAAAATTTAATTTATTTTCATTTTAATTAATTCATTTTCATGTTCTATAGCAGGGATGGCGAACCTTTATGGATCAACGTGCCAATTTTTCTTAAGAAGTGTTTAATGAGATATAAACGTGCCGTCAAACAAATTTGACTTTTGAATATTAGGAAAATATAAAACTGAGTATTAACAACTCAAAACAACTCTTTATTTATTACAAAAAAATATCTGTTGCACTATATAGTTGCAAATGCTTTAATAATACATGTAATTCAAATTATAAAGTAACATTAGTGTGACTTCTAATGTTGCAGATTGGATGACAAATTGTTTATATCAGGTTTGTTAGATGTTACTTTTAGTAAAATACATGTCATTTGGCAGATAACTCTATCTGCCAAATGACTTCTAAGCAATTAATTAGTTTTGTTCTCTGGCTCACTTTCTTTGACAAGAAAATTTGTGATTCGTTTCAAAATACCGTTTAATCGACGATGTTCTGCATACCACTGTTCCAGAACAAAAAACACACACCACTTTGTCGCCTTTACTAAAAATGCCATATTTTTAGATTCACCAAATTTTAATTTCTCTACACTTATTATCTTTCATTTTTTGTTCTTTTGCTGAACTAGCCATGTTATATAACAGTTAAAAATCGTGAGTATAACACAAATAAACTTTAAAATACAGTTGTGTCAACGAAATTGACTATGCTATGTGTAGACAAATCTTTCATCATAAGTAATTGTAGTCCACGATGTAACTAAGGTAAGACAATAACAAATGAGTTTGTTCCCCGTCACCCTGCGACAGATCACTCTTGTTTGTTCGTAATACTTAATAGTGAACTTTATTATTTTCAAATAAAAGGCAAACCATTTTGATCGCTGATGTGCCCAAAATATCGGGTAGCGTGCCATTGATGGCACGCGTGCCACTGGTTCGCCATCCCTGTTCTATAGCATTGATTATTAGTTTAATCCTCCGTTTTTCATGCGAATTTCTCAAATACATAATAAAAATAGTTTCGGTGCTGCGTCTACACGGTGGGTTGGAACACGCCCTTCCTTCTATCTGCCTTTTCGTCAATCGCTCTAGGATTCAGTTTCAAGAACGAGAGCGATTTCTTCATATTTAGGGGGATGAACTGAATCTCATAGATGCAGTGCGCTCAACAATGTCAGTTTTTATGACTTTGTATAATTTTCGTTGATTTTAATTTTTCTTTCTTGTAAAATAGTGTAGTTTTCAATTTTATACGAAAATAATTCGAAACAAGTATTTTGTAACATCTGTTTCTTGGTTTTTTTTTCTTTTGCTGGGGGTTGAGATACATCTGAGGGATGCCGCGTGCCTAGCCAGTGGCTGCATTTTATTCAATCATCAATATAGCTGGAATTAACTCCAAAAAATATCTATATGCAAATTAAAATCACTCAGATCCTCGCGCACATATCTAGGAAAACTAGGTCATGAACTTATGAAAGAGCTCCTGCGAAGACAATTTGAATTTAACATTTACATGTCTCGTTCATTTGGACTCAAGATTGAAGAAACACCAGGTGAACCAAAAGTCAGGAAGAACTTTAAAAAGGAATAATTCTAAAACGAATCAAGATACAAAGGAATGGTTTACATCAAACGGATGGGAAAACAACCGAGTTTTGTGTGGCAACGAAAAAAACAATAGTTCTGTTAGCGACCAACAGATGGCGCTGTGGAATTTCTGATATAGGATTATGCAAAGCAACAAACGATTTTAAAAGTAGCAACTGCAGCAGGTAATGGTAGTAGAAGCTTGTATGCATCGAAATGCTGCCCATAGTTGAGAAAGCCCTCTTAGTTAAACTGTATTATAATAATTATGAAGGTGGCATTGCGAGCGTTTCGCTACTTCAAGGGTATACGAGATAGCAAAGGACCAATAACGTCTTCTGCATTGAACAAAAGGATGAAGAAATTTGAAGCTACAGGTTCTTTGGCGTCTCTTTAAAGAAGTGGAAGTCCCTCCACAGCCGCTGCTGTTGCCACGACAGTGGAGCAGATGGTGCAATTCATGTCGGCTGTTGCTGCACATAGGGAGTGCAATGCTCGAGAAGTTTTGAGGCAGACAGGAGTTTCATATGGAAGTGTCTGGAGAGCACGGCGAATAAATTTGTGTCGGTATTCCTACAAGTTGCTACATAACTAACAATTGAAACCTCCTGACTTCAACTCTCTCCCAGATTTTGCGAATTTGGTATTCAATAAGATGAAAGAGCAGCACGACTGACTTCAAACTGTGCTTTGGGCAAATGAAGTGCATTCCGCACTCAATGGCACTGTTAACACGCACAATTGTCTAGTGTGGACCACAGAAAATCCACATGCATTTGTTGAGGTACCCTTGCAACAGTTTAAAGTGACAATCTGGTGTGGCTTCACGGCTGATTTCTTAATTGGTCCATTTTTTTTCCGAGGAAGTCACACAGACGGGTTTAAAATAGTCTGCATCACTAGTCAGCGATATGTAGCACTGTTACAGAACACCATTTTTCCTGAATTGCAAGCGTGACAGGCACTCCAAGCAGTCACCTTTATGCAAGATGGAACACCACTTCATATTTCTCTGCTTGTGCAACGCCTGCTACGCTCAGCATTTGGGGATCATCGCATTGTCAGTCACTACTTTAATCACGCATGCCCTCGAAGATTTCCCAATATGACACCATGTGACTTTTGGCTGTGGGGATTCTTGAAGTCAAAAGTGTACCGTGACCAACCGGCATCACTAGCAGCACTGAAAGATGTCATACGCTTAAATGTGTCTACCATAACGCAAGAAATGCTACTAAATGTAGTGAACGGTGTAATGACTCGTGATGAACAGCACATTGAACATTTACTGTAGTACTAATTAACTGTAACTAAGCTGACATGTAAATTTTTAACATTTTTTCATTTGTAAATCATCTTTTGGTGTAATAAAACACTTTAGCGCCATCTGTTGGTCGCCAACAGAACTATGTTTTTCGCTGTCCCTCAAAACCCGGGTTCTTTTCCATCCGTTTGGTGCAAACTGTACCTTTATATCTTGAATCATTTTCAATTTATTCATTTTAAAGTTCGTCCTGACTTTTGGATCACCAGGTAAATGATATACAACTCCTCATTCAAGAGGAAAAACAAAGAGAAACATCACCAGGAACTTGAAAAAGATGGCGCTGTTCTCTCTTGTCAGTACATCAAGAAAAGATTATTAACATTTTGTAATGCATTATAAGAACAATCCATGTCCCTTGAAAATTGTAAGGTGATTCGGGAAGACTACAACAAGGCATCTTAAAATGTTAACAGTGGTGACACGGTGATAACTAACTATTATCTTTTTGATGTTTTTTCTTATCAGTATTTCTCAATTCCTGTTTCTATTTTAAATACTATTTTATTTCAAATATACTTTAATGTCAAATCTCACCAATAAAATGATTAAATCAGCTTCAAAAGTAAGTATGAGGTGATGCATCTGAAAGATGCCACGCGCCTATAGATAGAACATCTTGAAGCGCGCCTAGTGCAGAGTTAAGGTTAGGTTTGTTTTTATAATTATTGTATTTACGCCAGTGCTTCTCAGACTTTCAATATTTCCGACCCAATATTCACAATCGTAATTTTCATCGCCCCCCATACAATAACAATGTATTAAATTCAATAATACTTTATTTTGACACTAAACCTACAATTTGACTTTAACCTCTTAAGTGCTGCTAGCGTATATAAACGTCTCGCTCAGCCAATGCGTTAATTACCCTGAAGGTATATATACGTCTTTCCGAAGTATGATCTTTTCTGTGAACTGCTATCCGTAAAACAATTCCGAAGGCTTTGGAATGCAATAAAATTACCTGGACAGTGTTTGCAAAGAATTTCTTTATTTCAGAGGATTTGATTATTTATTCCCCTCATTTACTACCCTCCCCACCCAATACACCACATACGCTCGCCTACATGTTAAACGGTGTTATTGGGGAACGAATCACGAATTTTTAAACGGCATTGTGTGTGTGTGAAATAATTAATTATAAACCGGATAAATCATCAGGATAAGTGTTATATGCAAAAATTAATTTTACATATGAAGAGCCCATGGGGTACTGGTAATTATTAAACGTTCTTAACTTAGTATTGTTAAATTAACTGCAAAAAGCATTGAGCAGCACTGATATATGAATGTATTTTGTTTGTTTACTTTCAGAAAATTAATATATATTTTTTAAATAATATTTTGCTTTCGACTTTTCAATATACTCGCACCCCCCCCTAGGGAGGCGCGCCCCACATTTTGAGAAACACTGATTTACACCATTTCTCAGTTATAATACTGAAAGCGGACAAATATGTTTCTCCTTTAAAAATTTCTTTTCTAAAATACTAAAATTCTATTCAAAATTTCATTTCTATAAAACTAAAGACAGACAAAAAATGTCCAAAACTTCTTTAGGTTAAAAATATATATAGCACAGTGTTAAGAAACCCAGTAACTCGTCATTGTGGTTCGGCTTTATTCATTTATTCGCGCAAGACTTCGATCCTTCCGACAGATCTGAAGGGATTCAACCTTGTCCTTTTAGATTGGCAATAAAATAGTCTAAAGCATTTAGAAGGACTATTTGGGAAACACCATTTATTGATCTGGAGTTTGGAAATGAAGTTAGTGGGGCACTTATTTGGATGATCTCTTTCTTCAATAAAATGACCAATCATCGTTTTCTTCAACAAATAACTGCTCTTTTAGAACTTATATATTATTTCCTCTTAAAAACATTGTGATTTTGGTAACTATTTTTTATATGAAGTTCTGAAAATTAAATAGAAATTTTTCTTAATAACTTTGTATTATTTCAATAATAAAGAACAAATTGCTTTTGTAATAGTTTATAAGTATCAACAAGAATTGTTATTTTGTATTGCTTCTGACTGCTTTTTAATTTTATATAATGAATAAATAAAATATCAGTGTTAATAATTTTTCAGGTAGATTTTAGTTGTGTTTTCTTAAAAGAGTTTTACATAGGCCCTAAGGAGTCATAGACGCTTTTGGGGAAATCATAAAGAAAAATTTATTGGGAGGGGGTGTTAAAATTAAGTGGGAATTCATGATAAAATATTAATAATAAAATACTCTTGTGATGTTAGAAGAACCAAGGAATGCCATAGAAAATTCCTGAAATTCGTAGGTAACGTAATCAGTATATTTATGGTGAAATATTTTATCAGAAGTTATTTTATTCTATGGAATTATGTTTCCATAAGTTGCTCCTGCGAACAGTGACGGCTTATAGCAGTTTGATCCCTTGCGAAAAATAAGATAAAAGATATTCCATCCATTTCTTAGGAAATTTTATAACTTTTCTTTTTAAATTTAAAAGAGTTTCGCTTTTTTTTTATATTCAACTTACTACTTAATTTTATAGTCTTAGGAATAATATTAATTATTTAACTGCAGTTCAGAATAAATTTTCTCAATTAAAACTTTAAAACTTTGTAATTTCTATTACATTGGGAATCTTTAGTGTGATGTTATTTAAATAACCTACAAATTAATATATGTTAAGTATGTTACATATTTGCCTTGAGGCTCAACATACTTAAGGTATCCGACTACGTTCGGAATCGTGATTTTAAAAAAGCACATAAATGGATAATTTTCATGATATTTAGTGTCACTTAGATTAGAATACATGCATGAAATTGTTTTAAGAACATTTTGACAAAAAAAGTTATTTAAATACAATATTTCGGCAAAAAGAATAACCTTTTTTCAAAATGGTCTCCTTTTGTGAAAAATGCTTCTATTATAATAATATTTTGCCTGTGTATAGCTCATATCTCTATACAGAGGCTCCACTACAATTTTTGAAAAATGCACATTATTTTCAGAGTTACAACCATCTGAAATAAGTATCGGCGTTTTTTTATTAAAATTTCTCCCCTCTGTTGTCGCAAGACATGGATAAACCCACTTCTAAACTCTATATATCGAACATTCTAGTTGAGCCTCTGTACAGAGGTCTGAGCTATATACAGGCAAAATATTTTTATAATAGAAGCATTTTTCACAAAAGGAGAATTTTTTGAAAATGGGTCATTCTATGTACATTTTTCGTCAAAATATTGTACTTAAATAATTTTTTTACTGTAATACTATTCTTAAAACAATTTTATATACATTTTCTAATCTAAGTGACAATAAATATCATAAATATTATCCACTTATACGCTTTTGCAAAATCACGGTTCCGAACGTATTCGGATACCTTAAAAGTAACTGGATCCGCAAGCAAAAAAGGTTAGGATCGCATAATTTAAGGATGGTATATACTGCATTAGAGAGTTAATAATACTAATTATTATTATTGAAAATTTACATTCTGTTATGATAAATTCATCATTTAATTTTTTGTCTATTACAGTGCGCAAAAGAAAAAAATTAAATTTGATTCGTTTTTTTTTTATTATTATTATTTTTTGCAAAAAAATTATTAATGTTAACTAAACTCAGTGGTGTAACAGCCCATGAGGGCCAGGGTCTTCTCTGCCCATACCAGTATACGTGACCATTTGGCACTGAGGTACATGAGCAGATGTCCCGATCAGGTGATTAGTCTGAAGGGAGACCCCCCAGTGTTTAAGTCCCCAAGCAAGCTTGGTACTCATTTATCAACCCACTGCAGTAGGTATGAAAGGCTGAGTTGACCTTGCCCAGCCTGGGAATAACAATATCAAATAAACATTTATTTAGATATGAATATTAATAAATTTTATTTACATACAAAATTGTAAGTAAATAATTTGGATATTGTTCGTCAATAAATCTTTATGGGACTATATTATTACTTAATTATAATTTTTTCTTTTTGTTCTAAAATAACAATTAGTTTTAATGTGGAACGGAACATTTTATGAAGGTTAATTATTAATATCCAAAGCCATGTTTTTGCTACTCTGTTTGCATTCGGGTAGGACTGAAATAAGTGTTCTTACTTTAGTGTTACAAACTAGCGCTATATTAGAATCTAATTGCAATTGGGGGTGTCGTTCTATCATGAAAGAACAGGAATAAGCAATTTTATTTAGAACAGCGTAAAAAGAATGAAAAAGAAAACACATTTAGATTTTGGATTTAATAAATATCTGTTAATGGAATGAAACATTTAATCCCTCTTGATTCAAAAAGTTTGATTATGAAAGTAGATGGATTTTAGAAATGAACATTACTTAAACTTAACACATTTTGTATATATATATATATCAAGTTTATTTCCAACACATTGTATCCCCTAGGGAATTACCTTTTTCAAGTTATACGACATTTACGACCCCGAGGTAACCAATGATCTCTCTTCTTCCCCATAACAAAAACAGTAAACCCTTTGGGGTTTACTATCTTCGGTAAACAAGAATAATACATTTTCTGAATAATCCTATGATCTTTACTTTTCTATTTGTACCTGTCACACTTTATGTGTACACTACAAATATATATTTGTAACAGTATTTCTATAGTAAATTCAGTTATTGGTACATAAATATTGAATGTTTGACACTTGGGCTTCACCCACAATACCTAACAATAAGCAATGAAACACGATGGAAGTAACATTACCTATCAGGACATCAATTTGGTTAATTGTTTGTACAATACGAAGACAAAGCATTTAACAAATGGCAGTGAAGCACACCTCGTATATTATTTCCCTCTCAACAAACTCTCCTTTTACAGGGAAAGTTTGCTTCCCAGCATGAACATGGAAAATAAGATTAAGGTAACCCTTTACGTAATCAAGGTTACCAGATTGGTGAGTTTTTTCAAATTCGTCTAAAAATGTGATGTCTTCTAGGAATCATCGAGAAACCTCTAGGATCTATCCTTCTAGATATTTCCATGAAGCTATATAAAGGACATTTGAAGCACAAAGGACGAGATCAAACACTAAAAGACACAGAAGAATTCTTCTGGATTCATATAACCCTCCCAAATATTTTTTTTTATTCATAAAGTGGTGAGTGAAATCTCTATTAACTAAATTTCTCCTTTATTTTTCTATCTTGTTTAAACTTAAATTCGTAAGCTGCTTCTACTGAGGAAGCCCACGGAAACTTGCGCGCCGGCCAATGTTGTAAGGGTGGTGAGGTAAGAAAAAGGTTATTATTATAACTTAATAATAAATATATGGAATATGTACTTACCTACAGAACTAAAATAAAAA
>BMAV01001531.1:284824-331472 GCA_019973955.1 Trichonephila inaurata madagascariensis
TAGGAGAGGGGGGTGTCAGCTCAGGTGTCGTCCACGTCACTTGACCATGATTCAAAATTACGTGGTCTGTCACCAAAAGCCCTCGTGAAGCTCAACAGTGTGACGTTAATATTCAATCAATCCAAACATACCTTCAATATTGTCGCATGTTCTGTAATGCATTCAATTCAATGTACACAATCAACTCTTATTTTACATGGTAGATACTTTCCTTAGAAAAACGTGTAAAAAAGTACATGCGGCATATAGCAAATTTAGGAATACGATTCCCAACTTTAAGAAATCGTATAAGATGAAGCATCTCTAAATATTTTCGTATAAAACCGACCGAAAGAAATAATAATAAAATCCAATTATAAAACAAAAATAATTCATTTTTATTTCCGTGTGATGACCGGAGTAGAATAATCCTAATGTTAGCTCATGCATGTCGTAAAAGGTGACAAAAAAAGGAGCATAAGTCCAACTTCTCAGGGCTCTGGCAACCCTCAGTTATGACGTGCAATATAATGGGATATTAATTATGCTACTGCGTCCGGGATAACCGACGCGTTGTGTTCTGATGTCCGGAAACACTCCGAGACATATGCTACGAGGACACTGAATATTCTTCAGCTCAACATTAATGGAACGCAGAGGAAAATTGACGAACTATCCTGCCTCCTTCATGACAACAATGTTCATGTAGCTTGTCTTGAGGAGGCTAAACTCAATCCCAATTTGAATCTTAAGATCAAGGGATTTACAGAATTACGGAGAGACCTAACGAAAAGCTCTGGAGGAGGTCTGGCATTTCTGATCAAAACCCCAACAATCAAATACACCCAGGTCTCACCATCTAGCATGGTTCCAGATCATATGTGGAATGCAGGCACAGCCCAGGCACGCAACTGGATCCCAAACACCTTTTTAGCTGTCCTTCGATTGTTGGTGCCCTTTTTAAAATAGACAATGACATGGACATTCTGTACTCGGATCGTGCCATGGATGTTGCCAAGGCAGTGATTCATGCCTTTGGCAATTTTTGACTATATCTCCTTATGTTTTATTATTAAAACTTCTGCACTTTGTCATGCATGACAACAACAATTCATTTTTATTACAAAAAAATTAAAATTAGTGAACAGTGAAAATTAAGTCTATCTCAGTACGTAGAAAATATAAAAAAATTCAAATTGAAATTAGGAATAAACTATTAACAACTTCTCATCGCTACTTGATAACAGAATAAAGACGTTTATTAGGAACTGGGTCAAAAATGCTATCGTCAGTAGATGGATAGCGCAACTGTCGGCATTTGATTCAAATGAAGAATTTTGTTCAATCGTAACGGTCTCATTTAGGTTCTTTTTGTTATTGCAAAATCTGTTATTATCAGCTGTTTTTTTTTTTTATTTTTTTACTTTCTCCAAGTGCTTCAATAGCTCTTGATATCCTGCTACCAAAAACTTATAATTAGGTACAAATTATAATGAACGCTCTCTCTGTTAGAATCATGAGTAAGAAAATGTTCCATATTTGTAGTAAATTTGAAGTCCTCGTTGATTAAATCAGCGGTTAATAGCTGACCTTCACCTTCGACTTCGTTATTATCTACTTTTTTAATATCAGAAATTGACATAAATTTGATCAAATCGTCCTCATCCAGGGCGCACAAATGCCCAAATTATTTTGAAACTCGTGCTAAAACAAAATTTCGTGTAAAAAAAAATCGTTACATTCGTGTACCATGTTATTTCAAAATCGAGTAAAAAAAGATCGTGTAAAAAAAAAGTTGGCTGTACGAGGTTATATTTGTGGAGAAAAGTAGGAGTTCTACAGAACTGACATTGCATACAAGAATTCTAAATGTCCAGTGAACAATAGCCACAATAGCTTGATTGGCAAAGTAACTGATTCATAATCAAAATGTTGGAACCGTGGGACTTGTCTTTCTACAGTAGGTTAAAAATCTGTCGGAATTAGTTCTCAGCATTGAGTTAAAATCAGAGCGTGGAATGCCACCTCAAATGTTGACTTACCATCTGTCGGCGAATCAGAATTATGAAATTCGTTCCAATTAGCATGGCTCAAAATTACGAAGTCTGTCGCCAAAGCCCTCGAGTAGCTAAACAATGTGACGTTAATATTCACTCACTCACTAAACTCGTTGCTTTCTAATAAAAATTAAACAACATTATAAAGAGTATATATACAAATAAACTCATGATGATTAATATATGTAGAAATTGAAAAACATGATCTTTTAAATTTATATTTTTTTTAAATTTTTGATTAAAAAATTTTAAAAGATTTATTTTATTTATCACTAGTATGGAATAAGAAGAAAACGATATTTTACAAGGTATTTTATAATACATTTATTGCTAATCTTCAAAAAATATAATAATCAAATCAAAAGAAAGTTGTTGTAAGGTTTTTAAGTGTAATTCCTTGTTTTTTTCCGATTTTTTTTTAAATGCATCGCATAGCTAAATATATAATGCTATATATTTCCTTTATTTAATTTATGCAACTTAAATAACACACACACTACCCACAAGGATTCTTAAACATATTTCGTCAGAATTTTGAATTAAAATAAAAATAATTTTTAACTCTGCAACTTCTACTCTAAATTAATTATGTATCATACACAATCCTTTATAGCTGTTTTAATTAAAATTTATTCCACAGAAAAAATTAAGATTTCATACATTAACAACTCTTTTTCTAAAATTCTAATTCCTTTCATCAAAAATTGCTTTTGAAATAATTACTTTACTGATATATATTACTATTATGTATTATCAACTTAAGATATTCGTATGAATAGAAAATACATTAAAAAAAATCAACAGATAGATCTCTTTTAAGTAATTTTATTTTCATTTTATTAAAGAATGTATCTAAATATTCTTAAGCTGAAAATGTACCGAGTACTTTTGTCTGAATACAATACTAAAATTTTCGTTAAACGAATAAATATCAAGTAGCATATAAATAAAATAAAAAGATCGACCTTTCCAAAATGTTTTAAATAATTTCGGTGTCATTTATTTACTTGACCTAAGAAACCCTCGGAAATAAATTTCATTTTGAGAGTAAATGATCAGAATAAATGTTTTACCCTACTTTATTCTTTGATATTTTAAAAAAAGTTTTATTTCTTTTCACAGTTAATTAAAAAAAATGGGTAAGTAAGTCTCATTAAGCATGATTAAATGATCCCATTAAAAATTTAAATTCCTTAATCTTGGTATTTCAATAAGTTGAACTTCAGTTAAAATATGAATGCATCTCTAAAAACTTAAAAAATGTTCGATAAAGTAATATAAAGTTAATTCATTCGTATATAAAAAGGTATATAATTGCCTTGATAAAAGTTACTCTCTTCAATTAGGACTTCTTAATATTTTAATCATCAAAGAATGAAAATTTTATTTTAGTAACATTTTTTTTAATGTAATAACATTTGACTTTTTTTATATTCTTTTTTATTAAAACTGAGATTCGAATTGAAAAAGAAATATATTTGCGCAGAATTTAACAATTTAAAAAGTTTTTCACATAATTAGACAGAGGGATAAAATGATTAATTTATTAGAAATTTGTTAAAACTAGTGGTAAAAATCTTAGATTATTTTTTATTACAATCAAATTCGCTAATTTTAGAATCAATTGTTAATTTCAGAAAAGCGTCTTTCATAAGAATACAATATTTTTAATGTGTCGTTATTTTAAAAAGTTCATTGTGGAAAAGAGTGTATTATTTTATGTAAATTTTGATTAAATATATACGATGTTGATTGTATTATATATATATATAATGTTAACTACATCTACTTTAATAGCAATTCACTTAAAGAGAATAGAAAAAAAAAGTTGAACAAGAAATGGAGTTTTTAATTTATATCAAAATTTTATTGTTAAAAATTCTTGTTTTAATTTTTGAGTAAAGATCTTTTTTGAATATAAATACTGTAACTTGCACATACAACCAAATATAGTATTAAAGATAAGTAAGTGAATAAGTGAATATTAACGCCGCACTGTTCAGCTACACGAGGACTTTCGGCAACGGACCTCGTCATTTTGAACCATGGTCAAGTGACGAGGACGACATCTGAGCTGGCACCCCCTCTCCTAACTACTACACCACACCAACTGGAGGACTTTTGAGCTCTCGACAGATTTAACGTACATCTCTCCCCAACACGGCGGGTCTTTAGTGGTACTGGGATCGAACTCGTGACAAGTCGGCCACGATCCGATACCTTGATCTCTTGGCTACCGCGGCCCTCATAATAATAACGATAATATTCCGAAATATGAATTTCTGACTACGTTCGAAGCCCTGATTTTGCACATGCGTTTAAATGAAATTTTTTTTCGAATATATAGTGTGAGTTAAATTAGAAAAAAAATTAAGATTATTTGTAAAAATTTTTTAAGAATATTAATACAAGGAAAAGTTATTTAAATGCAATTTTTTTTATCAAGAAATAAAGAAAGAAGGACATACTTTTAAAACATTCTCTTTTTAGAAAAAAAAGCTTCTAAAATAAAAATATTTTGTTTATATATTCTGTACAGAGCCCGAAATAGGTTTTTTTTTGGAATATATAATTTAGAAGTGGATTTATTTATACTTTAATACATTAAAGCAGAGAAATTTTAACAAAAAATCAACGGTTATTATTTTAACTGATAGTAACTCCGAAAATAATTAGAAATTTTCAAAACCCCTTGTTCAGGCTCTGTATTAAAAGTCTTAGATATATATATCAAAAATATTATTATTACAAATTCATTTTTCATAAAATGAGAAAAATTTGAAAATATGTTTTATACTTTCTTTATTTTTCTCTTAATAATTGCATTTGATTAATTTTTTTCTAGTATTAATATTCTTAAAACAATTTTATACGTATATTCTAATTCAAGTGATATTAAATATAATACAATTATTTATTTATCCTTTTTTTTTTAAAAATTTTGGTAGTCACCTTAATTATTCAGCGCCCGCATAAGAGGAATCTTAACAACTGAAAAACAAATTATTTCGCTTATCTATCTCGATTGTCTCTTTAAAAAAACATTTAATTCCTTCTCTTCCTGAATTTGATTTATTTTTGCTGTTCTCAGATTGTCCCGTATCATTTCTCTCTTTTTTCAGCATTTTTTAAATAAAAATTCCCTGAATTAAAAGTGAGAGAGAGAAAAAAAAGTAGAAAAAGATTCACTATTTATCAACGCTTAAGTAGCAACCACTTAAAACCGCGTAAAGATGGAACTGATATTTTTCCAAGTTCACACCATACCATTTAAAATAAAATACTCCAGCAAGTATCAACAGTTAAGAGGAAAGAGGAACACTTAAAGCTAACTCAGCTATTCGCTGAACAACCATAAAAACCGAAGAGAATCCTTTTCAAAGTACTCCCAGGGTTTTTTCTCTACAACAGCCTTGTTTGAGTACCCCCAGACCAACCTCAAGAAATTGCACTTTAAATCCCTCCGACGTATTCTATCGGCAGGAACCGGACTTCTGTTATTGTACACTAGAGGGCGTTGATGTCAGTTGTCCGAGAGCATCCGAAATGCAAATGGATCCATTTGATGTCCCTAGCAGGGGGAGAGTTCCCCATTGAAAATAGGGAAGGTAGGGTGACTCGGAAAACAAAATACAAAGAAAAGTACATAAATTTCCTTACCAACAAATGGAAACGGAAATTGTTGAAGATGGCAAGAAGCTCTACAATTGCTTCTGTCTGTCTGTCTGGGGGCGAAAAATGGCTTCTTGTAGGTTTGTTTATTTTGGTATATTTTTTGCTGTTGTTGTTCAATGGGAGAGGATGCAACAACTGGGCTAAAATTTTACTTAATTGTGTCGGCAGTTTGGCTGGATTTTTAAGGTATTTCGTGACGCAATAGCCGCGAAAGTTTCAGTCGTCCACACGTGATTTTTCTTTAAGAAAAAAAAAATATCAGTTCTTTGTTGCAGAGGAAAAAATACAGTTTCGCGATTCAAAAATAATTCATTTACACAGTTCATTTGGAGTATTTTAATTTTGTGCATATAAATATACATACTCAAGTGCAAAAAATATAGTTTATATTTCTATAAATACAAAAAAGTGCATAATACACACACACACACACACATATACCAGACTTTTAATATCCAAAATCTTAATTTCCTTAAAATATTCCGAAGTGTTACAGTTCACCTTTTATGAAAAAATAGAGACATATAGATCAATGAATAATGAATATTTTTTTTTACATTTAGCACCAGCTGAATTAGAATATACATATAAAATTATTCGAATAATATTACAATGCAAGGCTTTTTAAATGCAATTTTTTGGCAAAAAATGGAGGGAAAATGACATGTTTTAAAACAAAAAGAAAAGGTTTCCACACAGGAATTACATTTTGCGTCTGTATAGCTAATGACTTATTTGAAGAGCCTGAACTAGGACTTTCCAAATGTAGAATTTAGAAGTGGATTTAATGTAATACATCAGAGTAGAAGAGTTTTAACATATAACACAGGTTATTATATTAATCGACAACTCTGAAAAAAATGTGAATTTTTTAAAAACTTCTAGTTCAGGCTCCGTAGAAAAGTTTTATCTATATATAGGCAAAACTAATTATTATATAAACATTTCCCATCAAAGGAGAATGTTTTAAAAATATTTTTTTTCTTTTTTTTTAACAAAAAAATTACTTTCAAATAATTATTTCGTGTAATAAAATATTCTCAAAACAAATTTATATGTGTATCCTTGTTCAACTAATACTAACTTTATCAAAAAAAGTTATTAATTAATTTACAAACTTTTGCAAAATCATGTCCCGAACGTAGTCAGTAGCCTTGAGTGATTTAAATTTACAATTGATGATTTTCCATAAAAAGGGATTTAAACACAAATAAAGAATTTCATATTTTTTCTAAAATTAGGAATTTAAAATTTTATTTTCTGTAAAAAAAAGTTTGGGGACATAATATTTGACTACTAAGAACTGATATTTATTTATTAATTTTGAATCTAAATTCGTTATTTTAGACACTTCATGGTTGGCAAAGGTGATCGATCCATAGAGAGGAAAAAAATATACTTAATTTTAAAACTTAAACATAAGTTTTTTTAAAAAAATTAATATATACCGTAAAATCCGGCGTATATAACTCGCACCTATACTTTCAAGCTGTGTTTTTTAATTTTAAGGTATATTCCCAGTATAACACGTACCCCCTTTTTGTTCGCAGAAACCTGAAATGTCCATGAGAAATGATCTTATATTTTGAAATTATTTATTCGAGTTTTTATTCCGTGCTTTTGAAAAAATAATATATTTCTAAAACTTTATCCCTTAAAGTTCATAAAAATGTAATTCCTTTTAAATAACCGGTATTTCTATGTATGCGAAAGATTAATCTTTTATGCTAATCTTTCTTTTTTTATTATTATTCTTACAGCTATCATTTTTATACTCGGCGTATAACGCGCCCCCTTAGATTTCGGTCTTATTTTTCAATTCCTTTTATTAGCTCACTCTCTTTCTCTCTCTCTCTCTCTATATATATATATGTCAGGCCCCAGGTTTGCTGATAAAATGAAGAGGGCATCATCTTTAAAATACATCTTTATTTTTTTCAATCACATGAAATCCAACATGGTGGCCATTCGGCGCGCAACCGAGTAGAGCAATAAACAACACTTTGGCGAGGAGTCACCAGTTAAACCTTTTCGAGTATGCGTTCTCCGTCGTCAGCGCTCGCTCCATCTTTAAATAAGCTTATTTACCCACAAATCCTTACGTGATGGTAAAGAGTGTACTCTATTTTCATTTATTACTTACTTAATTTTGAAGCAAAACTTTTCAAACTTGATATATATATCTTGTCCAAATTTTCAATAGTTAACCCTCCAAGCGGTCGGCACGTAAAATCCTGCCATTCTAGAGATGCTTCGAAATGCATCGCACGTATTTTTTTGCCTTCATGTAAGATTTTCAAAAGCGGTTGAGCCGTAATTTCAAAAATACGGCTCAACCGCTTTGAGAATCTTACTTGGCAAAAAAAGCATCTCTAGAATGGCAGAATTTTACGCGCAGACCGCTTGGAGGGTTAATAAAAAATACTTTCTATTCATCCAATCAAGTTCAAATAAATTTTTTAACCTGTAGTGGATGACACATGATGTTAATACTGTATTTAAAATATTAATCCATTAATTTAGTTAAATTAATTACCGGTTTTCGACGCCGACTTATATTCGTCTTCATTGTTGTAACAATGTAACTGTTAAAATAATGACAAAAGTTAACGTCAAAAACCTGTTTTTCAGCCAAACTAGCCAAACTCGGTGTGCATTGTTACAACAATACAGACAAATCATGCTCTTCATTTATACATATACATATATATATATATATATATATATATATATATATATATCTTGATAAAATTTTCAATCGTTAATAAAGTACTTTCTATTCATTCATTCAAAGTAGGAATTGATTAAATTTTTTTATATTACTTGTCTATATTAAAAGGGCGCGTCATACGCCATATTTTATGGTTAAGTATTTTGATAACGAATAATTTTCAGCAAAATATTTAAAAAAATTTTGCTATGATATGTGTTTGCTCTTGAATATATTTAAAAATAAATTCTGCTGTTTTCTATTCTTTCCTGAACATTTGATAAAAATATCGTAAGATTGGTTCATTGTGTCGTAAAAATTAATTCTTTTTTTGAGATAAATAATGTATAAAATCAATAGAAGAAAATTTTTGTTTATAAAAAATGGCATTATTTAATATAAAGTTGTCCCTGTAACATTTTATGTTAAAATTAATTTTCTGAAAAAATTTGATAAATATATATTATCTTTAATTTTATTACTTTGAAAAGCTCAAAGTGTGTTATGAATGTCAGAATTGCATAAGAAATCTTGTTGTTGTTGTTTTGAAGAAGTTTTATGCAAAGGAAAAATTTCAGTGTATAAAAAAAAATCAAAATATTTTCAGGTTATTATATAAGAATGTTACTACTTTTTAGATATTTTCTGAGAAAAATATGTTTTCAAAACATTTTTGCGTTTTGTCAACTTGTTTACCAAGCACAACGAAGATCGATTGAAGCGAATTTCTCAAAAACCGGAAGTGACGCTAAATGTTTGCTTTAAATTTGACCATTTGTTAGTGTTGTTGATATTTATTCACTTTGAATAGTTCATTTTCAAATAAAAATTATATCCCAGAAACTGGTATTAATCAAAGCACTAATTTCAAAGCAGAAAATGTTTTTGAAATGAAGTAAATAGCCTTTAATCAGCTAAAACTTAATGCGTTTACTGCTAGTGTGTATCTGATTTCTCTTACAGAAAAAAATTATTAGATTAATTCTGGATTCCATTTACGAATACAATGGTGCTATTAATTGGGAGAAATGGATGTTTACTGAGATACAGTTTTATTTATCTCTTTCAAGTAAACATTCTCGTTTTGCAAAACTTGGATGTTTTATTTGAGTTTACTCTGTTGGACGAGTTGAAGAATTTCTGTTAAGCACTTTTTCAAATGAAAACTCTTTTGAAAATCTATTCTTTTTTATCACATTAAAAATTCGAATTTGAAAAAAAAAATGGTATAAAATTTCTTTAAATTCAAAATAAGTTTTTAGTTTCATTTTCTCTTAAAAATATGTATTGTGTTTTCGGTATCAGGTTTACTTTTAATTTCAGTCTTGAAATTAAAAGTAAGAGAAAAGAGAGAACTAAGAGAAAAGCTGAACTCATGTATTCACCTAGTTATTTCACGAAATGAGATTGAGCTTCCCTGCGGGAAGCAGGTTCTCCAATAATCCATCAACTTATATCTTACACACACATATAGACAATTATAATAGCCGTTATAAACTCGCTTAGCTGGGTATTGCCAGATATTGCGTGACAAAATATGTCTTTTTTTAAAGTTATTGATATCTAAATCCACAAGCATTAACCCAGGGGAAGTCGCGCACTGATACTAACGTTAGTGGTTGTGAGGGGTGACGGAGTCACCCCAATCATTTTTTTATAATTATTTTTATTGCACATGATGAAAATCGTAATTCCGGTAAGTAATTTATTTAAGAAAAAATATACTTCCCTATTTTTAAAGACTTCAATTTTCCTTTGATAATTTGGAGAACAAATCCAATCAAACTGAGCTAAAATGTTTTAAATGGGTGTGACATTAATAAAGGACATAAATCACAGACACATTTTGCTAACATTACAGGAAAGATATTTACAGGCAAAACTCTCACATTTTTTTTCAAATTAATGTAGTTTCATTGTCCTTTGATGATTGACAAATAGTATGTTCAACTTGTTCTTTGCGTCTTTTTCACAAGGTGCAGTATGTATTGTAGTACACTTGTGGCCTTATATTTTACTTGATGGAATTTGTTTTAGGTAGCATTTGAAAATTTTCGTTTAAACTCAAACGTTTTCCTGCTCATCGCTATTTTGAAATTTACTTTCGCTTTCATGAATAATATCCATTATTTCATCTGGCTCTTCCCTTGCTTGATCATTTTCAACGTCATCCATTAGAGATCACAAATGTCCAATTTTTTATATATATAATATGTTCATTTACATTTACAAACCATAATGAGTCGTAGAACACAGTAATCAAAACCGCTAAGTTTTTACAGGGGAAAAATGTTGCATGTTCATAGAAAATATTTGAAACAAAAGTAGTCAAGTGGGGAACTCAGTCACCCCAAGTACCTTAAGATCGTAAGATACGTTTGCCATACCTAAAAAAGAGGAAGACATGTGACAAATACGTTTTAGTTCACATGAAGACTGTCATATAGGAGGATACTGACAAGGTCATTAGTAACAAATAGACAGTTTTTCCGAATTAAAGATTTCGGGTAATCTGGGGTGATTATGTGTCCCATGTGACCGCTCCCAGGTTAAATTTTCAGTAGTTGTATTAAAAAACAATTTTTATTGCTCTCGCCTATTGATGTAAGAGAAACAGGACTTGAATTTCTAAAATGGAAATATGTTTATCGTTTTCTCCCATATGCCCTCTCTCCTTAGAGTCTTTTTCCACAAAAACTGTTCATAAAAAATCTCTAATTAACAAAAGAAACGTGTTTGACATATTTGAAGTATATAAATCTAATTGTTGAAAAAAGGAGAAATTTTTTTTTTTAATTTGTAACGCTTATATAGCCCCCAAAATCATTTTTGGGAGTTGATTTCCGCAGAGCTCGTTCTTAGCAAATCTGTAATCAGAAAATAGTCTCCATAGATCTAATGGTTAGGAAGTGGTATATTCTTAAAAATTCTATAACGCCCTGCAATTACTCTAGGGAGCTGATGTCCACAAAACCCGTTCTTAGTGAATTTCTACTCAACAAAAGAAACATCTGCGCCACATTTTATGCCTGTCTGTCAAATAGTTCCATAGTTCTCGTGATGAGTGAGTGAGCAGTTTTTCTGCTACGTATTAATAGATAGATTTTCGAAAAAAATAATGCCAAATCCCTTAAGCTAGGAGTGTCAGACTCGCGGCTTGGCATACAATAATAAGTAATAAAATATCAAAATGCATCCAAAAATAAGAAAGATAGTAGCAGAAAAAAGATGTCAAGTGTCAGGATGTATGTATTGATTATATATATATATATGTGTGTTTATTATAATGTATTATTCGAAACACACCTACGCTTCTATGAATATTGATTTTCTTTGTGGCATACCGTAAGTTAAACCTTGTTTATTTGCCCCAAATCAGCCTTCGAGTTTGACACCCTTGTTTGTTTTACTCCGTGAACATATCTGGATTACCTCTGAATTCTTTTCTTGTAGAAGTCATAAAAAATTATTCTTATCGAAGATTTTTTTCGTCTGAAATATCACAGTGATAAATTACAAAACTAATTCATATTAATTCATTTAAATGTAATTTTTAGATTACTTAGTTACAATACAAGAAAAAGAATTTGTGATTGTACTAATTTAACACAGTTTAAAGATTTTTTTTAATTGTCAAGTTCTGCGTGCCGTAATTAAACCAATTTCTTAGCTGGAATATGATTTCAAAATAATTTAATGAATTACATCATTAAGAATTTATTTTTTGCCTTCGAGCAACATGTGAAAAAATGGTGACAAACTTCATAATTTTGAACCACAATTAATTGATGAGGGCAACACATGTGCTGCACCCCGATCTCCAAACTTTCACAACACTCTAACTTGAGAGACTTTGTGTCTCGACAAACTTAACGTGCACTATGGTTACTGGCGTTGCTAGTTCTGAGTGGGCCCTGTATCAGATTTCTTTGGGGCCCTTTTTATTGGGACTGTAGTTAAACATGTTGAGGCCCCTGTAACTTGGAGGTCCTGTATCACTGATACGGTAGATAAGGCAGTAGTTACACCCTGACCCTAATATAAGGAGAATGACACCCGAACTGGAACCCCAAAATTATACCGCACGTCAAACACGATTTCGAGCCTCAACAAGTTTAGATGCAACACCTTTCTACATAGGATTCAACGATCTTTGAAGTCATGAAGACCAAACCCTTTATCCCAGCGTTTCTCAAACTGTGCGGCGTGCACCCTTTTGGAGGGCGCGAACATATCAAAAAGTCAAAAGTAAAAGATTTAAAAAATTGCAATATTTACCGAAAAGAAGCAAAACAAAATACATTCTGAAGTAATAGAAATGTAAAATACACATTTACATTGATATAATATACTTATAATTGCATCTGTACGGCATAATGTACTTGATAATTAATTTATCAATACTAAGTTAAGGTATCCGACTATACGTTCGGAACCGTGATTTTATATAAAAAAGTGCATAAATGGTATTTAGTGTCACTTAGATTAGAATACATACATAAAATTCTTTTAAGGACATTTTGACAAAAAAAAAGGATATAAATACAATATTTCGGCAAAAAATTAACTTAGAATAACCTTTTTTCAAAATGTTCTCCTTTCGTGAAAAATGCTTCTATTATAATAATATTTTGCCTGTATTTTGCTCAGATCTCTGTACAGAGGCTCAACTATGATTTTTGAAAAATTCACATTATTTTCAGAGCTACAACCCATTGAAATGATTATCGGCGTTTTTTACTTAAAATTTCTCCCCTCTGTTGTCGTAAAACATGGATAAACCCACTTCTAAGTTATATATTTCAAAAATTCTATTTTAGCCTCTGTATAGAGATCTGAGCTATATACAGGTAAAACATTAATATAATAGAAGTATTTTTCACAAAAGGAGAATATTTTGAAAATGGGTCATTCTATGTTCATTTTTTGTCAAAATATTTTACTTAAATAATTTTTCATTGTAATACTATTCTTAAAACAATTTTATGTGCATTTTCTAATCTAAGTGACACTAAATATCATAAATATTATCCATTTACACGATTTTGCAAAATCACGATTCCGAACGTAGTCGCGGATACCTTTAGAACAAAATTAATAATTAATAATGACTCTCATAGGCTTGTCATATACGAAATTATACACAAAATTTAATACTTATCTTGATAATTTGTGCGGTATATATTTAATGTCATATTGTAGCTTAAGCATGTAGCTTTTAGTACGTTGATTTAGAAATTAATACATTGTTATTGTATGGAGGGGGGCGATGGAAATTATGATTGAAAATTGGGACGCAAGTATTGAAAGTTTGAGAAGCACTGCTTTATCCCAATGATTACAAATCTATTACTTTATCACACCGCCAAACAGAACCCTTGAATGAATAGTAATATTAATAAAGTTACTTTAATCAATTGTATTCAAAATTGCTGAGTAAAAAAACAAACAACTCATAGTTGGGAATGTTGTTAGCTAAATTTAAACATTATTTTTCAATTCCTACTATTAGCTCACACTCTATTTATTTATTTATTTATCTTCGTGGAATTTTCAATGGTTAATAAAATACATTTTAAAGCACTCAACTGAGCTGAAATTTTATGTACATGATTATTTTGGATGACAATACAGTAATTTAATTATAATTAATAAAAATTAATCTATTAAAATTAATTACTCAAATAATTATAAATACAGCCACGTTGGCATTATTTTTAGTGTGTGAGTGTGTCAAAACATGAAAGGGGTTTTTTCTCACATTTTAAAGTGCTCGTCAAAGCTGTAATTTTCTATACACTATTGTTTTGGGTAAAAATACGACAATTTAATTATAATTAGTTAGAATTAATTGGTTGAAATTAATTATTTAAAGAACTACGGATAAAGTCTTGTTGGTTTCATTTTTAGTGACTTGGATCAAAACTTTAAAAGATTTCTTTTCTCTCATTTTAAAGCATTTATTTGAACGAAAATTATATATATACGATTGTTTGGATGACAATACGATATTTTAATGATAATTAATAAAAATTAATTATCACTTAATGCTGTGGTTCTGTCATATGTATCTACATATTTACATTAATTGTAACTATTTTATAAAAAGTAGTTAAAATAAAAAAAATTCTTTGTTGTTCTAAGTAGGAATTGACTTAAAAAATTTTTTATATTACTTGCTTTTTTAAAAAATATATTGTTCTTATTTTTTGCCATTTCTTTCACATTACATCTTTTCACAATTCCTTCTGTTTATTCGTCATAGAATTCTCGAAGAAATATATTTTTAAATTGTGCCAAGTAAACAGTTCTTTAATTTATTTGTAGGTTATGTGTAAAATAACTTTGTTTCTTTCAGCTTATAGTTTTTTACTGCTATTGTGAAATCGAAAGAAAAATATTCACTATTTATTACTTTCAAAAGCTTATAAAATATTTTTAAACAAAATATTTTATTCTTTCTTAAAACGGAAAGATATTTACATTTTTTTGGAATTAAAAAGTATCAAGTTTGTTTTGTTTACACACACACTTGACCCGTCATAATATTTTTAAAAAGTAAATATGTTATTTTTCATATTTACAAGCTTATTATTTCTTTTTGCCCATATTTGTTTGCAAGAAAAATAATTATGATATTAACTCTTATGTTATTCCTAACTAGAATTAACGAGAAATACAAAAGATTATTATGTGGAAATATTTTTTCTGGTAAAAAAATTTTCACATTTTTTTTTTTCTTTCTTGAATAAATTAACATGAATGCTTGAAAATTTTTAGTGTTAAAAAATATTTCTTCTAAAATATTTTAGTCTCAGGGAAATTTAAAACAGCTTAATGCCTATCAAATGAGTTCTTTTTTATGTGTCTTCCTATATATTAATAATACTTTTGCTAATTTTCAATTATATTTCGTATCTTAACATTTAAAGCCCTTATTAATGCATCAGTGTAAGAAAAAATTAGTTTATAATTAGTTTTTCATTGTTAACACTTTCAATCTATTCTATTTAAATTTGCAATCTGTGCAAATTCTTCGTTACTTTCTCAGGTGTTTCAAGGAAGATTATTTCAAATTCAATTTCGTATTATTTGATAGTGTATTTTACTTTTTTTTATATTTAAATTAATTTATACAATTATAAGAAATTAGATTTCTACTTTAAAACTCTCTTACAATTACCTGAAAATTAATATAGTTATAAATACAAAAAATGTAGTAGATTTTTTTTTCTTGTAGCTTAAGGTAATTTTCATTAAAGAATTTTTTTTTTTTTGCAATTAATCTTTGGTGCAAACATTGTGTCTAGATTTACCAGCAATCATAATAATTATTTTTTAAAAATTGAATATTAAATAAATATATAAAATTTCATAGATTTATTCATTTGCTCAATCAAAACAACATTCGTAAAGAAAATTTTTTGTCTGTGTTAATGTATCTGCTTAAAGTTTTTATGTAGTTTCCATACATTATAACTATGGCAGTGGAGTTATACGTAAAATTAAATTTTGAAAATACAAATGAAATAGTTTAGTTTTTTAAAATGGAAGAATTGTTTTCAAATACTCAGAATTTTATTTCATGCAGAATTGCAAAGTAAGCAAAATTTAAAAATCTTAAAATTTTACCTATTTATCTACAAAAATGATAAACTTGCATTTATACAAGATGAAATTTTTAGTTATAAGAATAAAAATATAAATGTGTGTGTGAATGCGTTAGGTAGAAAATTCCATTTCAAATGCTATTTCATTTGTAAATTTAAGTGACTATTTTCTTCATTGTATGTGGATTAAAATAAGCTTATCGAATTTGCTCGTGGTTTTAAAAAAAATCAGAGCTATTTTGCCACCACTTTTCCAAATAATTATAGAATAGTTACGATAAATGTGGATTATAGACTTACGGATCAGCTTTGTTCCTTCTGATAGGGCTTAAATCGAAGTGATTGTTAGTCAGATATACGTTTTTGAATGCTATTTTTATTCAAGCGGATTTTAAGTACCATACAAAATATACAAACACGTATGAAGAAAAACATACACAGTATTGTACATAATACATGCAATGCATAATTTATACTCTATTGCATATATTGCATCAGTTCTGGGACTTTTTGACTTTACCGATGCAATTGCCCTTCTTTATTTATTATTTCTATGTATTTACTTTTCGTAGTTTAATTCGAAGATAAAGAGTAAAGTTCAAATATAAAAGGTTACTAATCCAGCCAAGAGTTCTTCCTTGACATTATACCAAAACGCAATTCACACACAAGTACAGAAATATATTATAATTCTTTAAAAAATTTATTAAAATACAATCAAAATACAATGTATTATTAATTTATCAAAACCTAAATCTTATCAAAAAAACTTTTTGATAATTCCAAACACATTCATGGTATTATACTACCAAAACAATGATCATATCTAACTTTAGTTACGATTACTGAGAGAGTCACTTATAAACACATGTAAACAAACGCACGTCTAAACAGTTATCCTTTCAAGAAATTTCATAGAAATTTGTCCTGGAACTTTATGTTTCCTTCAACCAGCTTCCTGGAAAAGGAGCGTTCCGGAAGAAAGCGGGAGAGTTGTTTATCGGCTTCCATTATAAGCACCAGTGCATCCGGTATAAGTTAAAAGGGTAGGATTCAATCACCGGAATTCTCATTATGAGGGTGATTGAACGTTTCTTGCGTTTTCCTGCGGGGAGGTATTTGGATGATCGGTTGCTTGAGTTGTTTCATCGCTGTCTACGGAGAAGGTGGTGTCCATCTCCGGTGATAGCCGGTCTTCTAAATTCTGGGGCTGCAAAATACAGAGAGATTAAAATAGGATAAATATATAGGGAAATCAATGATACGGTCTAAGGTTTTAAGGTATCCGCGCGACAGCTTGTGAAAACTTTTTTTAAAAAAAAATGATGATATGGAAATAAATATTTTTGTAGTTTTTAGATTTATTTAGTACATTTTAAGAAAAAAATGCTAAAATTAAGAAGGAAAAAAGAAATTATTGTGACTAAAATGGGAACAATTTACAAATAATTACATAAACGCGCCCCTCTGTACAAAAATTTTATGATCAAATTCTCAATTTTTCAATTTCGATTTGTTACTTTGTGAATGTTTTTTAAATGACCTTCAGGATAAGAGATATTTTAATTTTTACAAAAACTACAGCACTTAATCTTAGTTGTTGTATGAAATTGCTTAAAAAACAAAGAGTATATTCCCATAAAGGACTGTAAATTTTTTAATAAAACAGTGACTGATAAATCTGAAGGTTAAAACACTTCTATTATTACACAGAACATACACAAAAATTTTTCGAAAAAAAAAAAAATACACATTTCGAGTAAAAAGCATTTTGAAGTTTGACATCTTGTTTGAAGTTATGGTATCTGCTTTTACTAAAACACTTGTAGTTTTTATTCTAGTGAATGGAAAATAAAAAACGTAATATTTTTATAAAACTAATAAGACGGTCTATAAAATAAAATCATAAAAAAATTTGTCAATATTTGAAAAAATTCACTATTTTAGGATAGTCGGATATCTTAAGCTGAATGTGTATAACACGGGACATGTTTTGAAACTCGATAGAGAAACTATGGACTGAATTCATGACGGTCACATGATAAATGCAGTCACGTGTTCTCCATTGAATAAAAAACTGGCATAAGACTTGTACATGTTGCTCTACTTTGATAAAATTTCAAATTCGATAATTGGGTACTGATATGCAAAAATTAAGATTTTTCCAGGTTTTTTCAAATTTAAAAAAAAAATAGTGTGATTGTTCTTTTAAATAAAGTGAATTTTGTTTAAATGTATGCATTAGTACTATTGACAAATATGTACTTTTTAAAAGACAGTTTTTGTGAAAAATAAGAGTTGACAGCAGTACAGTGGTAGCCATAATTGTGGTTTTTTAAGTTTGTATGCTTATAGAAAATATTACGTCGCACAAAATGCTAAGTATTTTTTTATTATTTTAATGGGAATTTAATATTAAATCCAATACAAAATTCAAATATTTGCAACGAAAAATAGTTATGCAGTAATAACTGTCGATATGCATTAAATACTGATGATAGCAGTGAGTTATCAAAACTTAGTGAGGTTGCGTTTATTCTTTATTACAGCTTCGCATCCATGTTTCATTGAGCTGAATATAGTTTTAAACTCTGTCATCGTTATTACATGATGACGGGAAACAATTATATTCTCAATTAGTTCCTTTTTATTTCATGAGTACCTAATTCGGGTAAGAGTTTTCAAACGATGCCACAAGTTTTCGATAGAATTGAGGTCTGGACTGTTTCCGAGCCAGGACAACAACTCAATGATCTTAGAATGGTACCAGTCTTTCAATTATTTTACTGTGTGGTAAGGAACTGAATCTTGTTGAAAAATAAATAAAGCGTTGTTGGTAAATAGATCCCTGATGGAAGGCAGACGTTTGGGTTCTAGAATGGTGTCAATGTATTTTATGACATTCAGCTTTCCATCGATGATATGAAGGCGACCGATACCATCTGCTGATATGCATGACTAATTGATAAAAGTACGTGGGTACTTCACAGTTGCCTGGATGCAGCATTTCTGCAGTTCTCCGTCTTACATATTTTAGGCTATCTCTACCGAATAGCGATATTTTAGTTTCGTCCCTCTATATAACTTGTGACCAATAATTATTTGTCCAATTAATACGTTCCATTGCCCACTGTAATCCCTTTTAGCGCTACTATAAGTTGAGGTACGGCTTTTTTCATGGAATTCTACTTTTTAGTCTTACATCTGCTAATCTACTCCTGATTGTTTTTGAACTGACAGAAACACCAACATCATTCAAATCGCTTCTGACTACCGTTTATGACATTCTTCTATACTGAAGACATAATATTTTTATTCTTCTGACATTAACAGATCTGGTGCACCTTTTCGGCTTTTTCTTGCTTTGTTTTTTATTAAATTTGTCTCTTGACATCTTAAACAAAACTTTCACTCTCCAGATGTAGTCACTGAACTACTCATCTGTTATGCAATTTTAACAAAGGAAATACCACATTCTTGTTCACTACTCTTTTATTTGATGTCATTGGCTTTTGACTGAATATCAACAGTCCTGACCTGAATCCTATCGAAAACTTATGGCACCATTTGAGAAATCTTGTCCGAATGAAATAAAAATGAACTAATTGAGGATATAATTGTTTCCTGTCATCATGTATTAACGAAGGAAAAGCTAAAAACTATTTTCAGGTCAATGAAACATCGATGGGAAACTGCAATAAAGAATAAAGACAACCTCACTAAGTTCTGATAACACACTGCTATCATCAGTATTTAATGTATATCGACAGTTATTATTGCATATCTTTTTTTCGTTGCAAATATTTGAATTTTTCTTTTTGTATTGGATTTAGTATTAAATTCCCTTTAAAATGATAAAAAAAATACTTAGCATTCTGTACGCCGTAAAATTTTCTATTAGCATAGAATCTTAAAAAACCTAACAATTTAAAAAAGTATCCACAATACTGGCTACCACTGTACAGAACATGAACCAATGAAATGATAAAACGTGATTGTTTTTATCGTGTAATTACAATATCACATTAATTTATGAATTGATTGGCTGAAAACACGTGATTGTAGTTATCTCGAGACTAATGATGTCACATGAATTTAGTCGATTACACGTTTGTTACGAGGAAACACATTAAAATAGTCAAAATCCAAAGAAATGAAATAAAGTATTTACTGTAAAAGAATATAAACATTAAATACTTGAAAATGACACAAGGTTATTGTGAAAATCATAATACGGGACAAACGAATAGTAGTTTCAATTAATTTATATTATAATTCAATTTCATCCCTTCTGTCGACCCATTTGTGAATCCTATGGAATTTCTATTATCCCTCCTTACAAATAGATTATTAAGGTAATTTGAGTGTGCAAAATAGTGCAAAAGAGCAAATAATAATAATAATGATAATAATAGAGAGCTTTGAAGAATACATTTTCTCTCGGATTTCTGAAAATATTTTTTAAAAATCTGAAAATTCACAAATAAATCAGTCATGTGAAAATATTTTCTGAAATTAAAGCGGGAATGTTATTCTAGAGAAAACACTCCATAATTTGTTGCTTTTCAGGTTTACCCTATTATATTCAAATCGATGCAGCAGTACACGGGTCGACAAACTTTCGAGACAGAAAAGACAATTTGTAAGTGAAACAAGATAATTAAGTTATCAAAGAACCATTTACATGCATAAACTTGCTCAGGAAAGGAAGAAAAGGAGGAGGGGGTAGCACTCATGGCCTAAACTGTAATGCTCCAATTAAAAATTTAATAACATTTAAAAAAAAAACTAATTACTTTTTTTTTTATTTTTCAATTCCTACTATTAGCTCACACTCTCTATATGTTTGTTTATTTATTTATCTTGGTGGAATTTTCAATCGTGAATAAAATACATTTTAAAACGCTCAATTGAGCTGAAATTTTGTATACATGATTATTTTGGATGACAATAGAACAATTTCATTATAATTAATAAAAATTAATTGATTAAAACTAATTATTTAAAGAATTACAAATACAGCCACGTTGGCATCATTTTTGGCGACTTGTGTCAAAACTTGAAAAGGTTTTTTTCTCACGTTTTAAAGCATTCAGTTGAACTGAAATTTTATACACATGATTGTTTTGAATGGCAATACGATACTTTAATGATAATGAATAAAAATTAATTACCACTTAATGTTGTTATTCTGTTATATGCATACACATATTGATATTAATTGTAACTCTTTAATAAAAAGTAGCTAAAATAAAATTTTTCTTTGTTGATCTAAGTAGGAATTGACTTAAAAATTTTTTTATATTACTTGTTTAAAATAATATTAAATAATTTTTATACCTTAAATAACATTTTAGATATCTTCAAACGCTAAGAATTGCGGAAAATATTTTTGTTTCTGTGGCCCAATGCAAAAACAGCAACAATGAAATTTTATTAGTGTTCTGAATTTGGCTTTCGAGCTTTTCGCGAAAAGAAATTGTATAGTAATAATATCAAGTGCTTTATTCTGGAGTTTCATCTTCAAATAGATAATTAAAATTGATTTTAATTGTTCTTGAATGCAAAAATCATTCTGACATTATTTTTAACCCTTAATCTTGTCATAAAAAAACGGAAAGTTTTTTTTTTTTTTCTACTTCTTTTTGGGGAATTAACTGTATCTCTTGTTCTTTCAAGAGTGCTAAGAAACTCATTTTTGCAAATAAATAAATGTTGCTGTTGATCAGTTTCAGAATGTCCTCAGTTTAAGAAATACGCATTTTTACTAATGAATTGAATTTTTTTTTATTGCTCTTTAGAATTAATTATAAGGTTTCCGCTGATTATCAATAAAAACAATTTAATAGTCAATAGAAACAATTTAATACCGAAACAAGTTTCTTAAACCAGTTAAAAATTTAATTTTATGTGTAAATACATGCAAATTTATTCAAGAAATAGTTATAAATGGAACAATTTTTAGAAGGTATTATTATTTTTTAATAACACACAGAGGCAGAATACTGCATATTCTCAATTGCTCATGAAAAGAGCTGCTGTTTGCTTACCCCTTGCACGAGAACGTTTAAAAAGCAAGCATAAAAGTGTTTTGTAGGATATATTGAAATTATATGTAATCAAATTCAAAATGGCCGACAATCGGAAGCCTTAAGGGCCCTCGTAAAATGAATATAAATTATATTAATATATAGCAGTTTCGTTTTAAGTATGAACATTCATTTTAATATGAATGGAAATGCCATTTTTGGAAAAGTAACATTTGTTCTTGATTATTATATTTTAATCTTATGTTAATTTTGCTCTTAAGTAGTTGTGGATGATTTTTTTTGGATTTTTTACAAGTCAAAGAAAAGTTTCAAAAAGTACGTGACATTTAACAAAAAGAAAAGGAAAACTAAAGCTATTAAAAAGTTAATGGGTTGCGAAAGAGTACAAATGTGAGCTTTTACTACGTTTTGAATACCGTAAATTTATATGGTAGTTAAATGGGCCCAGATAGCTGTAATGGCATGCAAGGAGTTATCTTATGTTTGTGCAGGAAGTAAATTCTGCCTTGGAAGAGGGCTGTAAACATTGTACTATATTTCAGGCCATTTGGATTCAAATATTTCCCCAATCGCCAATTCAGAAAAGCTGAATTTGGGACGATGTTAAAGTAGTTTCCTCAAAACAAATCTTTATCATGAAAAAAAAATGAAGTCAATTTCAGACTTTTTGAATGCATTAAAAATTTTAAAATATTAGATGAATAATGCAATATTTAAAGTTTTTGAACTTTAAAAATCACTGGAGTATTCATGCGCTGAAAATTTAATGAATTGATTTTTTATTTTTAATTAATTCTTCTAGTGATTTTTGCTGTGGAACATTGATTCTTAAAATGATTGGTTCTTCAAGAAGAACAGTGACTCTTCAAAATGCAGCTTTTAATGCATTCTCGATTTTGCGATTTTTTCGCGTGGTACAATTTAAATTAAAATAATACTTATTTAAGTAAAACTTTGATATTCCAAATTACAGGAATTACCTAGAGATCAAAGCCTCAAAGTCTTTAAAAAAGAGACGAATAACAATTCCCTATCAAATTTTCTCCTCAAAAGACATGTTCTAAAATAGTACCTAATAATTTCATCAACAACCCAAAGAGACTCTAAATAAACAGAAAAAAAAAATTTTTTTTTGGTAAACTATGCAGCAAATATCCTATCGGGTAAAGGTAATTTGATCGCACTTCAGTGTTTTTTTTTTAATGTTGTAGAAGTTAGCCCTTCAAACAATTTGTGTTTTTCCATTGTATGGTGGGAACTTGTGACGATTTTGGGTGGTTTTGCTGCTAACGGAGCAACACCAGTTGTTTATTTGAAAGTAAAAATAAATTCAGAAGACTACCAAGATATCTTTGTAAAAAACTTATTGCCATAGGCGTCTCTGAAGAAATCGAGTGAGTATGCATTTTAACCGGACAATGTTTTACAAAATTCAAATTTCAAGACAATGATATTCAACTTCTTGAGTGGCTTACAAAAAGACCAGGCCCTGATATCAACAGGAAAACTTATGGATATTCTGATGGAAATTTACGGAAATATAATTAGAATGTTTACCACATCAAAGATTAGCTCAAAGTAGAAATTGAAGATAGTTGGAAAAAAATATCTGAATTGACATTTTGGAAAACCTTTTTGTCAGCAGTTTTCGCAAATAAAATCTCATGTGGTATTAGTATTTTTCTTGCTTTCTGCATAAATAAAAGGCAAAAATAAATTTTGGAACAAAAAAAAATTAGATTTTGGTATTATTTAACAGATATAGATAAAATTTCTATTTCTTGTACTGTTTTTTAACTTTCATAAATTTAAAACATATAGTTTAAAAGTTATTGAATACTTTCTCTTGGAAAGAATATCTTTTTCCAACATTTCTTTTAAAATCAAAATCTGTCCATATTATATTTAAAATCAGGATATCAAGGAATGCTTTGCAGTGGTCTTCACTAAATGGCCCACTTCATGTTAGAGAACAAATGGTGTCTCAATGGTCATGAAGAATCCCGTGGGAAAATATCCAAGACAAGACACACCGACGCATATATTCTAAGGCAAGTCAACCTTTGACCTCCTTTGATCCAGCCGACACAAATGTTACCGGCGCAGTTCCCACGCCAATCTCCGGCTTCAAAGTCCTCCACGTGAGGGGTTACTAGGACCAATACACGAATAGTAATCCCGGCCACGTCCAAACAGAAGTGGTTCTGTATCATGTGAGGCTAGGAAGGGCGTGACGTATTCGATCTTTAAAGAGACGCCAAAAGGGAAAACCTAGAGACTTTCGATACGCTAAGAAGTTTTACAGACACTAGAGAGACATTTCTACAGGCTTCAACACTTTTTGACGTACCAGCACACTTCCACCGATCGACTCCCAGATTCACTTGGACTCAGACCTACAGTGACCTATCACCTACGCTGACCTCTATCACCACTATCGACTTAAAGCAGCCTCTCACAGGAGTGAACTGGCCTTAACAGCGACCTCAACAGCACTGCACTTAAGCAGTGCCATATCAACATTATTTACTTAAATGTGTGGCGGTGGTATGTATATAAACCAGTAACAGTCTCCATGCTATGACGATCATTTTGGCATGGAGGCTAAAATACTCGTTTTCGGATCGGAAGGAACCCAGTTCTAACCTTTCTTCATTGGTGACCCTAGCCATGCAAAGAAGACCCCACTCTTCACATAGCAGTCATGGCGCTATCTATCAACCTCAAATGCAACCAATACATCAGACACATGACGCAACCAAAAAGCCGCCACGCGCGAATGACGCAACCCACAAGCCATTGCAAACAAAGTGACGCAACTGCTCACACGCTCGCCACAAATATGGTACTGTTCGTTCGCTTACTCATTCAATCACTGGCAGGGGAGTAGTGTGGTGGTGGTGGTATGTACATAAACCAGTAATAGCTTCTATGCTATGACAATAGTTTTGGCATGGTGGCAAAGATACTCGTTTTCGGATCGGAAGGTTTCCAGTTCTAATCTTCCTTCAAATGTATGATGAAAGCTATATTTAATTGGAGATTGGAGTTACTAAAAACTACTTGACGAAAAATTGAGAACAGTCAATAACCATTTAATGGATGAAAAATATTTTTTAAGAATGAAGAAGTATTTTCAAATTTCAAAAAATGATCTTTTACAAAGAGACAAAAATGCATGCAATAACATGATATAAATGCTTCAAACATACTTACATTGGGTAGAAAGATGTTGTTATGGATATACGTATTTCCTGCAAAATTTTCATCCAGATATTCTGGAGCATAAACAGTCGTTCGTTTCTTGTGACGATCCTTCTTTTTAGAGCCTCGATTACCGAACTTTAGCTGGTGGAAAGCAAATACCATCGTACCTAAAACATAAAAGTGGCTTTTAAAGCATGATAGTTTCTTACGATAATCTCTCATTTTCATTAAGATATCCAACTACCCCAATATCGTAAATTTTGTCAAAAATTGACGTTTTTTTTTTTTCTTTTGATGATGATTTTATTTTAAAAGCCTTCTTATTAGCTTTATAAAACAACATATTAATATTTTTTTATTTCCCATTCATTAGAGCAAAAACTGCAAGTGTTTTAGTAAAAACAGATGCCACAACTTTACGCAAGAAGTCATACTTTAAAACGCGCTTTACTTGAAATGTGTTTTTTAGAAAATGCTCAAAAGGAAAGAGCGATTGCTCAAAATGTTTTGAAAATAATTTGCTGAAATTTTCGTGTATGTTCTGTATAATAGTAGAAGTGTTTTAACCTTCAGATTTATCTATAACAGCTTTATTACAAAATTTAAATCCTTTATGTGAATATAATCACTTTTTTTTAAGCCATTTCATACAATAACTAAGATAAAGTGCTATAGTTTTTGTAAAAATTAAAATATCTCTTACTCTGAAGGTCATTTCAAAAGTAAATAGCAGAATAACACATCAAAATTGAAAAATTGAAAATTTATTCATAAACTTTTTGACAGGATGGGCCCCACATATGTAATTTTTTGAAAATTATTACAAATTTTTCCATTTTAATAATAACAATTTCCTTTTTGTCTTAATTTTAGCATTTTTTTTCTTAAAATGCTCTAAATAAATCTAAAAGCCATAAAAATATCCCCATATTTTTAAACAGTTATTGCAAGTAGTCGGAGACCTTCGTAAACTTTTTGAAAAACCCTGACAGTTATTTGTGATCTCTTATTGTTTTCTACTAATTGTTGTCTTAGAAACATGTATATAATAAGAAAATAAAAAACGTGAAATATTTATCAGATGTTTTTAAAAAGTAAGATAACTGTAAGTGTTGATAAAAAAATCTTACAAATATCTTTTACATAAATGTTATTTGGCCGTATTTGATAAATAACCTCATTTTTAGAGATTTATATTGGAAAACAGATTATCCGGGGAATTATTTAAAATCAGATACATATTTATATAGTGTGACATAAAACTGTGTATTAATGTTAAACATGTATTAATAAAACTTAAATATATTGTCACATACTTTTTGGTTCATCAAAACTAAGAGATATGTGGATAGAGTTAATCAAAAATTTACCATAATAACAAGACTTTTATAAACACTGTTAAGAAAATAATGATAAATATATCAATTGTGCCAAATGTTGCTTATTTAGACATGAATGATTTGATGTATAATATAAAATCATAACTTTACAGAGAGTTTGTAGTTAAAACATAACAAAAATGTTAAAACTGATAACAACTTGCATTAGGGTGAATATTTCTGTAAAAGAAGCAAAAAATAAAGCTATAACATGAAGCATATTTATCAAGTAATGTAGAAAGAATGAAATATTATATACGTGTATACATATACACATGTATACATACATACGTACATACATAAACAGGGTGTTGCCGAATTCAACTGAGAATTCAGAGGGTTGATGGTAGGCAGCATGAGGATAACAAATCAACAAAGATCATGGGGTTGAAAACCTCGTTTAGTTGGTGAAAAGTGCGATAATAGTCGCCGTTGGGAGGACGCTGAGCCAGATGAGGGGAGTTGTCAAACGGATGCAAGGATTTGAAGCGTAGTGGTAGAATTGAAGAAACTTGCATGTATTCAAATTTTCCACTTCTCCCGGAGATGCTACAGGGAGTACCGGCCCCTACGCACCAGAACGTGTGTTTCATACATGACAGTGCATCAGTACATTTTTCGATGGTGGTGCGTAACCACCTCCATGCTACATATCTCGGGAGGTGGATTGGACTCTGTAGACCTATTGCTTAGCCTCCACGCTTTCCAAACATCAATTCCTTGGATTTCTTCTTTTGGGCCCACTCGAAATCGCCCGTGTATGAGACGCCGGTGGCTACAGTGGAGGCATGGATCGTCATCGCTTCAGGGGACATCACCAGCACTCTGAATTGGTTTCAAACAATCCAGCAATCCTTCATCCATCGGTGTTGGCTGTACTATAAATAATGTGGCCACAACTTTGAACAATTCCTGTGACAATCACTTGTCGTTGCATTTCCGACATCGAGCTATGAAGCATTGTTTGTATTGTAAATATGCTTTACGTCTAATAAATGTGTTTCTTATCTCTCATTGCCCCTTTTCATTCCACTCGACATCACACACTTCGTAACTATTTTTGAGAATTATTCCGACTAAACGGGGTTTGTGACCCTACGTTCTATACTGATTTGTTGCCCTTGCCGCGGCGGTATTGCCGGGACGATAATGTTCTATTGCAGGCAGTGCTGTTGAGGCAATAATATCTGCTCCTGATGAAGGCGGCGTTCAAACGAGCTGGAAAAGTGCTGGGGGAACAGATGCTGGTAAGGCTATTGGAAGTGCCGGGGCTCAGATGCTGGTAAAGCTATTGGAATTGGAGAGACTGTTGGAGTTAGATCATGTCTCTGCATTGGTGTCGCTCTGTGTCTGTTCTCGCGATTCCAGGGTCTCTTTTTAGGTGAAATACGTCCACCCACGAGAGTGACACGTGATGTATAGTCACTTTTGTTTAGACGTATTTGGTGAAACTATTCTTCTATTGGTCCAAGTCCCCTTCGCGTGGTGTACTTTGAAACCTGTGGCTGGCGTGGGAACTGTGTCGGCATCTTACTGTGGGCTAGATCAAGGGAGGTCAAAGGTTGACTTTTTTTAGGACATCAGCGCCGGGGTGTCCCCCCTGGGATACTTTGTGACGGCTCACGCGTCCTTTCTCTAACATAACCTCTGTGTTCTTTGACGGCCACGATTAATGGCAAATATTTTCCAACCCAAATCCAAGAAGTGAAACGAATGATAGATGCAAATAAGATAACCTTTAAAAGGACAGAAGTTTTAGTAAGGGGGATGGCAATTTAGAGAAAGTTCAGTGTAGAAAAGGTAAAAGTGTAAATTGACGGCCTACCGAAGAATCACGGAAATCTCGCCATTAATACAAGGTACATACCATTGTACTCGAGCCTAACGGAATACCTGAAGTTGATTGAACCGGTGCTTGAAAATTCAAGGTAAGAAGATTATTTTCCGAATTCGAATATGTTATTAGGAATGAGAGTAGGCGGAATATATAATTATATAGATAAGTGATCCAATTGCGTGATCTGTGTTAACTACGGCTACGTGTTTTGGTTTATTCTCCCTTAATATAAATTTGTTCGATATATAAGTAATTTGAGTTAAACTCTTAATAAAAGTCATATTAAGAATTCTAAAATGTCTCTTCATTTCGAGAATCCCACACCTCTAACTTACGCTGAAACCCCACGATATGGTCGACAAAGATCGACCATATCACAACTTTCCCACGAGAAACTTCTTGACCGTTGAAACGTCACTCGTTCCCGACGGGAAATGGGTCGCCGCACCCTTATGCTGCTTACCATCACCCCCTCTGAATTTATCGGTCGAATAAGACAACACCCTATATATAAGATGACCAATTTTTTTTTTTTACAATGAAAAGGAGGACGAAAAATTTAAGAAAAAATTGCAACTTAAATGTGTATGAAACGTTTTATTAATTCAAACAAAAATACGCTAATTATGCTTATATTCTTTTTAATTATTATCTTAAACTAGTATTTTTCCATTAAATGGGGTTTTTTTTGTCAACATATCATTTTCTAATACATCGGAAAGCTTGGGCAAAAAATATTCTTCATACTGAATTTTACGGTAAGCACTATAGCTAAAATATTATTATTTAATTTTAATTTTTCACTAGTCACTTCATAAAAATCATTACCAACTGAAAAAAAACTCTCTTTCAACTGATGCATTAGTTCCAGGGCAGGACAACGTAAATTTAACAAGAATAATTACATTTTTATATGGAATGTGTTCATTTTTTAAATGGTTTAAGTAATTTCACCCATCTCTTTTACCAATTTCTCAGCATGTTGATTTTCCAATTGTTCTTATTTATTAGAATTTAAATGTACATTCAGTCTTCTTTCTACTTCAAACAGACAATTGTTATTGTTTTTTTAATATCAGGCATTTCTTTCGATAAAAACTCAACTTAATTTTCTATATTTACCCAATTTACTTGCGACAAAGTAAAAAAATACCATTGAAAACTGTTATTTCCTGTGATATTTGTTTCAGACCATACTTCGATATATTCGAAACATATTTGGTACATCTTTGAATAGAGATTAACAAATCAGTTTTTTAAAATATTGAAAAGGAAGACACTTTTCGAGGAAGGACAGAACCTGTAAAAGGAGGACTGTCCTTCCTAAAGGATCATGGTTGGTTACCTTAATATATTACAATAAATCTGCATGTCACATTTCCAGCGAAAACTTTCAATAAAGAAAATTACCCTATGTTAGTTTTGAAATGGAAACCTAATGAGATAGCAAGTTAGAAAAGTCCTCACGTTGGCATGATATGGAGTTTTGAAGATTTAATTGCGATATATGGTATCATCCTTGTCACTTCACTGTGATTCAAAATCATTAGGTACTTCACTCAAAATATTCTTTTCCTCCAGATTTCTGATCATTCTTCCAAGTATGAAGTCGTCCAGGTGATTTCTCCTAGCCATATTTCACTTGCAGTGAATGTCTTTAATTGCACCTCCGTTCTTTGTTTTATTGTGGTCTTGAGCTGCGTGCGCCGACAACAAGTGTTTTTGTGTATTCAAGTCGCCTATTGAATTTTGTTCCGGATGTTTGCATAAACATCATTTTTTTAATTGCGTGTTCATTGTACTGATCGTAATAATATCTGCATCATTCTTCGACATTTTGGAAACATGTTTCTTTCATTCCTGAATACAGAGACTAACACATCAGCTTTAAAATATTGAAAAGGAGGACACTTTTCGAGGAAGGACAGAACCTGAAAAAGGAGGACTGTCCTACCTATAGGATAATGGTTGGTCACCTTGCTATATATGTATGAAGGTATGCATGTATTTGTGTACATATATATATCTATAATGTTATATTTTTTAACTTTGTACTTTTTTTTATTGTGTGATTGCAAAACTATTATTTCAATACGGTTTTTCGTGAAATTTGCATCAACTTAGTTGTATCAGAAGAAAGTATTTCCTTTCCTAGAATATTGATTTGCGAAAGAAATGTAATAATTTAATTCATTATAATAAAAATTTCAGAAATAAAAATTGAATAATGAAATAGTTCTTGAGTGTAAATATCATTATGATAAAAAGAAAATATTAATAGTAGAGACTCATTAACTGTAAACTAAAGAACTTATATAAGGAATGTTTAAGAGTCAACCAGCATAGGAGACATTAGAAAATAATCTAAGATAAAACTTAGTTTAATTCAGAAACATTGATATTTTTCTTTTTTGGAAAATTATTCGCAATTAAGAAGCAAAAATGAACTAAAGTTATCCTATGCATAAAATGCTAGACAGACAAATATTTCAACAAATGCTTTGATTTCTTGGGGTCATTTCACGAAAATCGAAGAGAAAATCGATTTTTCAATTTTGATTGAAAAATAAAATAACATTCTTTTTCTTTCTAATGCAATTTAAATTTTTGCTCTAGCTGAATTAGAAGTATTTTTAATATTTTTTTAAAAAGTTGTTTACATTTGTCAAACCCTAAAACATCTGACTGCCACGCCCCTTTCAAATCAAAACAAAAGACACATACTACTTTTCAGCCTTATCAAATAGTTTAAATTGATCAAAAGGATTTATTTTGATCAGCAATTTATTCAGGAAAGAAGTGAAGTGAATAGTTGGAGCTGTTTGTTTACTTTGTGGTAGCTTACATGTTGTTTTTTACGGTGTTAAATATAACGAATTTTTGCTATTGTGTAGAATCGTTTTTTTTATCAAAAAAATTTTATAAATATGCCTATTTAATAATAAAACGCTTACAAAACGAAAGTTTGGAAAAATAGGTACAAAAACCCAAACTTTTGAGGAATTAAATGTTGCATAACAGTCAGACAATTGCAACATAAATAATTCAATTTTGAAAGTAAAGTTAGGTAAGTTTAATAAAGTGTATGTTCCTTTTTTAGATTCATTTGAATGTTTTTGTGAAATGACTGACATTGTACTGTTTTATTGTGCTTTGAAACAACATTAATTACATAAATAAAATGTAAGAAACAAGGTATTCACATAAATTTTGGTTGCCAAATCCAGGGTTTGGCTACAAAATTGTTAATATGTTTTGGTTTTTGTGGTCTTATTCCAATATTTCTTAATACCAGGTTTACAAAAGCAGTAGTTAATCAAAAAGATACAAAATTATATAAAGTGAACACTAGGCTTTTATATGTTATGAGATATATTGAAAAAGAAGCAGTTGCGAAAATATTTTGCGGAGTTTTGAATTTGTCACCTGCACCAAAGTGGTTTTACAAGTCCAGATATACATTGAATAACGCAACATAGAAAGTAGCTAAAGTGTCTATGACATTAGCTGCAGTTGAAACAATATCATTTAATAATGGTGGTCCAAATGTACTGGTTTTTATCGATAGTACCTGGCAAAAAAAGGGGGTATACTTCGCAAAATGGTATTGTTACGGCAGTTAGTGTGGACACTGTGAAAATTGTTGATGCTGAAATACTATCGAGGAAATGCTCATGTAATTTTAACGGCAATGTACATACCGATGAGTGTTTGGCAAATTACATTGGGAATAATACGAGAATGGAAGTTGAAGTTGCACTTCGATATACACAATATTTGGACTCTAAGGGGACTCTAAAGCATACAAAGCAGTTTTAAAATCTAAACCTTAATGATATGTCAATATTGAAAAATTGAATGTGTTGGTCATGTTGAGAAAATGATGGGGACATAACTTAGGGCGTTAAAATCAAAATTAAAAGGCAAAACGCTTGAGGACATAAAAACTCTAGGATGTCATAATGGCTTGACAGATGCAGAAATAGACAAATTTTAAAGATACTATGTTTTAGCTATTCAAAACAACTCGGGAAACTTGTCAGCCATAAGGAAAGCTATTTGGGCTATATTTTTTGATAAAGTCTCCACAGATTTGAATCTACAACACGATTTATATATGCCCCATTGGAAGTGACTTGTGGTGTATATATAATATGTCTAAACTGAAAGGTTACACATATAAGCATAAACTCAACTTACCAATTGCAATTAGGGATTGCATAAAAAAAGTATTTAGAGGTCTCTAGTCTTGAACTTTTATCAGATGCTTGTTTGATAAAACTCAAAATTTTAGTGAAAGCCTAAATAGTATTTGGTCTATAATTCCAAAAACTGTATTTGTGAACTTTAAAAACTGGAGTACATGAAGCTATGTATTTATAGAATCAATGCTTTATTACTAAATTAAAAGTTTTAGATGTATTTAACATTCAACCCCTGGATTTTACAAATGTCGAGCGTTGCAAGATGTAGATCATGCGTGTATTAAGAAAGCAGAATAGGCAGTTTTACAATGAACCAAAGAAGCTAGAATTAAAAACAATTAAAATGTAGACAAGAAGATGATCTTGCAGATGACACCAGCAATCCAAGTTATAGTTCTGGTATGTATTAGTTAATAGTAAGTTTTTACTTTAAATCACTATTTTTCAAAAGTATAAATTTCAACACAAAAGGAACATTTTTGAAAAAACTACTTATTTTGTAGCCTTGAAACTTTGCACATGTGTTAACACTATACAAATAAATATTTTAATGGGAGATTTTGTCAAAAAATTTATTCAAAAAATATTTATGGATTAAAATGTACAAGAATTTTTAACGTTTTAAAAATTTTGACGTGTTACTATACACATATGAGTTCTTTTAAAAAAAACTGATCAAAATTTTGAAAAATGCTCCCATTAAAATAATAAAAACAATACAATGAATGCACATAAAAAACTTCGTGACTGTACAACCAGCCAATTTTTTAAAAATGTTCCTTAAAATTGGTCATTTTTAACATTACGGAGATAGGGAAAATGCTGCGTGAAGTGACCCCCCTTAATCTTTATTTTACTGGTATGAATTTTTTTATGTAAACTTCAAACTGTTCTTTTATTACGCATTCATTTTAAAATACTGAAACTTTTGAAAAATACTTAAATGCGGATGCAAAAAACACACATTATTATGATTTTATAATTTTGCATCTATAAGCCTGGTTTTTAAATTAGTTGCAGAAAAAAAAAAGAGTTAAAAACATTCTTTATTTTGAAAAAGAGTTAAAAACATTCTTTATTATTCATACTTTGAATTAAAAAAATATTAAATACCTCATGTTAATCATGAGAAATACATGTTTATTGAAAAAACAATTAAAATGAAGGTGATATTACTTACAATAAAACAATTGAAAAAATTTAATTGTAAATTTTGGAATTTTCAGAAAATATCAACTAAAAATAACCTCTTGAGAGTAATGCTGCAATTTATTTAATTTATAATCATCCTCAAATCAATACGGGGAAGCATTTGAATGTTTATGATCGCGGCAATGTTATAATTAGATGATTATGAGAACGCATGCTTCAATATTCTTAAGCAGGTGTCTATTGAAGGTTATTGAAGTGTAATAATTAATAAGTATAGAACAAGAGGGGATTATACTCCAAGTCTATTCTTCAGATTATCTGAATATATTATTAGTATTAAATCCTTTTAAAGTATAACTTAATATTCGAGTCGAATTCTGCCGTCAATCCCGAATCAGTATTTGAGAGTAAAATCAGAACAGGTAACTTATGTTAAATGTGTTATATGTAAAAGTGTTTCTCCAAGGGTAAGTAATCATGATGAAAACGGAAATGGTTTTTTCCCCTTCGTTCTAAGTATGTTAAAGGCACAAAAAATAAGCAATAACTTTTAATAAATATTCGCCTACTTTTTATTCCAGTTGGCATAATTTATATAAAAGGAATTCATTCTACGAAATAAAAAATACATTATTTTATTTTAAAATTCATTCACAAAACGTTAAGCTTGGCTTATTTGTTGCATTTTTGTCCCCAAAATATGATTTTTTTTCTATGAAATGCATTTAAAAGTTTTGGAATTTTAGATTTATTTACTTACTGATATTTGAATTAGATTTGCATACATTAACATTTCTAATGGTTTTATCTTTTCTGATTTGTATTTCATCCCTGCTATGTAGACAAATAAAGGGGGAGGGTTAAGTGTTGTTTAACTCTGTAATCTTAGGCCTAAGTCTAAGAGATTGCAATTGAGTTACTGTGTCTATTTTATTTTGTTCTACATTGTCTTATTCTTTTCTTTTGCTAATTGTTTTACTTAAAGTTATAGACATTTATTATAATATTGTTACGAATTTTGTGTAATGAATGTTTAAAATAGTGTAAATAATTTATATCTGGATGTGTAATATGGTTATGTTATAACTATTTTATGTTAAAATTGTAATATTCGCAAGCAAAGCCGTTCCTTACATTATAATGATGATTCAATGGGAACTTGGTGAAAGCTTGGCGATAGAGCCAAGTTGGCATCATTGCTGGCACCACATTTGATAAGTTCCCAATCATATGGATTCTTCTGTAAATTTTGGGAGAAATCTACTAATATCACGATCTGAGACGCAAGTGGATTTTTCGAGAAAAATCCGTGAGGCTTATAAATAGGGAGTCGCTTGCCGAAACTGAGTTAGTCTTGTTTTGACCGTTGAAGAGTAGTATTGAGATTTGACCGTGAAGACTCGACCAGCGATTAGTTATTACTTCGGCTTTTGAGTAGGATGAGCGAGTGCTTGTGAATAATCTTTTACGTAATTGCATTTTAGACACTGATAATTGTGTCTGAGTGCCGCAGAAGATGTGAAGGCCTCCTGAGATTTATTCTGTGAATATTGCTGTTGAATTCTTTATTTCATGGATTGTTTTTCGAAAATAAATTTCCATCGCTCCTGAAGAACTGTCTTTCTCTTTGCGACTGATATGAGTAAAATCCTCGAACCCCGATCTCGGCAACAGTATTTTTGATTATATATATTATTCTGTACGGAAATTTATGTGTTTACTTCTCTACCTTACACAAAATAGTGGACGGAAAGATCATTTGCGGATCATAGAAGATTATTCTTTTAATAGAGGTAAACGAGCAAGAGTAACATTATATTTATAGCCAGGTAGGAGATTAATTTAATCGCTATACAACTAAAAGATGGCGCCAGAGAAAAGTACGCAACTTATTTATTTGACACATACGTCATTTTGTTCGTCTAACATTAAATTACAAACTTAGATAAGTTAAGTCCGCCAAAACTTAGCACCTTTGTTTTATCCTTCAGTGATCATGTCGAATTTTATGCTTAAAAAAGAACATTTGAGGCACGCATTGCTTTTCTTATTTAATCAAAATGCTGTTGAAAGTCATCCTTTGCTGGTAGAAACATATGGTCAACACGCTTCATCGATCAGAACATGTGAGACATGGTTTCAACCATTTAAAAGTTGTGATTTCTATGTGAAAGTCAGTGAGTGCTCTGGTAGACCACAAAAGTGCGAAAACGAGCAATTTCAGGAGTAATTGGATGATGATTCAACTCAAACTCAACAGTAATTTGAAAAAGCATTAAATGTGTCACAAGGAACAATCAGCAGATATTTACGAGCAATGGGTGAAGATCAATAAATTGGGTAAATGGGTCCCATACGATTTGAATGAACGTCAAATGGAAAATCACAAAGTCACTTGTGAAATGCTGCTTCAACGCCAGGAAAGAAAAACATTTTTGTATCGAATAGTGACGGATGACGAAAAATGGATTTATTTTGGAAATCCGAAGCGAAAAAAATCGTGACTTTTACCTAACGAAGCCAGTTCTTCAACACCAAGGCCAAATCACTTCGGCAAGAAGACCATGCTTTGTGTCTGGTAGGACCAGAGAGGTATTGCATGTTATGAACTCTTGAAGCCCGGACAGATGGTTAATACACAACGCTCTCGCCAGCAAATGTTTAGTTTAAATCACGCATTGATCGAAAGACGATCGGGATGGTACAGAAGACATTGCAAAGGGATTTTGTAATACAACAATGCGCCGTCTCACACGGTATTACCAGTGAAAGACACCTTGAAATTGCTTGGATAGGACATCCTTCCACACCCTTCATACTCTCCAGACCGGCGCCGTCTGACTAACCCCTCTTCGCATCAATGGGACACGCGCTGGCAGAGCAGCACTTCAGCAATTTCGAAGAAATTGGAAAATGGTTCGACGAATAGTGAGCCGCAAAAGACAAGCAATTTCTCTGGCATGCTATTTTAAATTACCTGAAATGTGTAGAAGCCGATCGCCAATATTTTGAATTAAAAAAAATTATTTCCCTTTAAAATTATCTGTTTTCTTTACCAAAAAAACACGTAAAAAACTTATGCATACACCTAATATGTTTTTAAGTCAGCACATTTGACGGTAAAAATAAACGTTTCCGAAAATATCAAGACCGATCTAGGATTATTTAGTAAAAAAAAAATTCCAGTCCATGTAATTACGATGTCGAGAAGTAACAGAGACTAAAAAGCTTAAAAGAGAGAATGTATTTCCATCGCCCAAACGTAATCACTGATCAATCTTTCTCTGTGAACTTGGAATTCATCCTGTCGTGAATGTTTTTTTTAATTTGGTATATCGTATCATGTTTTAATTGTTCGATTCTTAATTGTTATAATTATTCAAAAAATCCTCTCTGTTAATTATGTGGACCTTTTGTACTTTTGAGAAAGGCACTTCACTACATTACAAGATATATTACATAAAACACACATGGAATAGAGAGGAAAAAATTAAAAAAAAACAATGTTATTTTACATTATTAAGTATAAAAATTATGTTTTTGACATTTCTTTACGCTTTATATAATTATAAAAAAGCGATATTTTTCTGGAAATTATATATACTACATTATAAAAAATTACTTTTACATTGCAAATTAAATCCAAATTCCATTCGAATACTATTAAGTGTATTGACAAATTTCCATAATCAAACGTATAGTCAAAAAATACGTTTGTTACAGAAATAACGTATATATATATATATATATATGAATAATATATTTGATTTATTCTCTACTTAGAAATATGTACTGGTTTCTCCCAAATGTACACGTATTATTCATTTTAGAATGCACGCCGATCAATATCAACTGTTTATTAATACCTTCGAGTCTTCGACAACGTACTTACTGCAATTAGTTATGAAGTCATCAAATAACTCCTACTCGAATTGCCAAATGCGTAACTGAGGTTTCATATGCATAATAGTGATCAGAGATTTATTAGTATATAATCTGCGGTAAAAGTCAAATAATATTTTCAGTTAATCGCGAATAGTAGCTATAGATTATATCATTAATGAACGTGTTCATATAACTTCATTTCTCTTATGGTTTCAATGATTAATATTAATTGAAATAATTGCACATGTTTAGCAACTGAAAAGAATCTAAAATGAATACGGACGTTATTACAGGAGAAAAATTTGTGTTTAAGGTTATATAATCATTACTTTAAATGTATATTCCTTTGCAAAAGTATTGGGCAATAGCAAGAAACATGAGTTATATAATTCATAAATTGCATAAAAAGAGATCATTTCAATATTGGTGATAGATTCAAAGTTAAATCAAGATATTAATCGTTGATGAGGTTATTGGATTCTTGGATCTAAGTCTGTTGCGAAGGGTTATTTTTAGGTACAAGTAATGGAAAAGTTTGCAAGAGTCAATTTAATTCAAACTTAAATAGAGACTAGAAGATACTGTCAAACACACATTTTAGTATTAATCAAGGCTCACGATTTAAATACCAATTATGCAGTCGTTTAGTAATTCAACGAATAACAGCATCTGTCTCCCTCCTTTGCTTGTTTGCTTACATTTAGTTCATCCATAATACGTATTAAAGTTTTAATTTTGATAAAAAAATCAGAAACATTAAAGTAGTTGATTTAGCTTATATATGAAACGATTTCACTGGAACTAAAAAAAATTTACGGGGGAAATATTTTGTCTGCTTGCAGTCCCTCTAAAGGATTAAAGAAACTTCCTGGCATTTTAGTTATGCATTTATTGATTTAAAACAGAAAAAGTGATGCCATAAAAGGCTCAGCACAAGTATGCCTGGTTTTAAGGACAGTACACAAATGCATTCTTTCTCATTCCGGGAATCTCAACTTTTACAGCTTCGTTAACCGGAAACTTTTAGAACCACGTGACTTCCAGTAAGGGCTTGTGATTTGTCAGAATACGCGTACGATGCAAGATTGCATCAACTTGTTTTAAAAACGCGAACGTGTCAGTTTTTTTAGAAAATAAAATTGTGGTTATTCCCGTTTAGGTAGTTACTTTAAAAATAAGTTACCACGTACAGTCTTAGAGGGTCATTGTGAATTAAATAAAATCCCTTGAGAAAAAATTGAAGTGAAATATTACACACACACACATATGCTACCATTAAAGTGTGAAATCTGTTATTTCATAGAACAGCTAAGTATTTTATGATATCGCTAGATAAGTCAATTAAAGTGTATAAAATTATTTAATTCTAAGATTTAACTAGGTATTCTATAGAGTAACGATAACTTTATCGTTAAAGTATGAAATATGGCACTCGAAAGTTCTTTGAACTAGTTCTATATGCGTTTCGTCAATTTTGAACCCCAATTCAAAGTGTCATCACAGCAATCCTTGCTTTAATAAATAATGAAAAGTAAAATAAAGGTACTTCGTAAAGCTCAAACTAATATTTTCTTACAATTCTGCTTGTTAGCTTATTTAGCGCGCATGAGGTTAATTTAAACAGATTGCAAAGGAAAAAAGGACATTAAGTATCTTTTACTATACAAAGAAAAGAATTGGTGACAAGTTTAATATACCTACTTTCTCTAATTGGTTTTTCTTCACTTCCGATTTGACCTTGACAAAGTCAAATGGACACAGAAACATAGAAACTATTTTAAGTCTATCGTAGATTTTGTCGTAGTTTACGAAGCTTTATTTACTGGGACGGTTTTGATGAAAGTGGTGTTTTAAGGAACACAAATCTAAAAGCATCCACTTTAAATTTCTGGTTATTAGATATGATGTGAAATGAAATTTCGCAGTGATTTATTACAATAAGCAAAAAATTCAAAAGAAGTAATAAAAGTGTTGGAATTTTTTCATAGCTATATATTTTCTATCATGTAGAAAAGGTTACGCGTTGCCCATATGAGTCTATCTGACCCAGTTCGGCTTATACATGTTACTGTTAAAGCGTGAAATCCATTATTTCATAGAATAACTAGGTACCTCATGAAATAACTAGATCAGTCAGTTAAAGTGTATAAAATTATTGAATTCTACGATTTAACTAGATATTCTATAGAATAACAATTACTTGATCGTGTTAAAATATGAAATACGTGACACTCCCGAAAGTTCTTTGAACCAGTTGTGGCTGCTTTGGGAAGAATATTTTCTGATTAGGCGGAGTAAAACAATTGTACTTTAGATATCAGTTTAGTATATGTCACAGAGAGAATTAGTTTTCATTGAAGAAGTTCCAATTATTGACACAACGCTTCGATCTGTTGCAACAGCTCAAAGTTGTGTTACTGGAAAAGGATTTAAAAAGTGCTCGTATAAAAAAAAAAGCGTAATACTAAACAATGTGCTTGTTTCAAAAAAGTAATAAGCAGTTCAATCCAAAGTGTCACCACAGCAATCCTTGCTCTAATAAATAATGAAACGTAAAATAAAGGTACATCATAAAATTTTAATTAATATTATTTTACATTTTTGTTTTAAAACGTTTACACAGAATGTTTTTATGAAACAACAGTTATATATATATATTATATATATATATATTCTTCTCAGCATGTATTTTTTTAACAATATTTAAATATAATTTATTTTTGCTACATATTCTCTTTTTTTCCTTTGTTTTATTAATGTTACAATATGAGGAATAATAAATTATATCATCTGCTCTGCTTTTCCTTATTATTTATCAATTAATCATCCGCAATAGAGATAAAATGTATTTTTCGAGAGATTTTAGCTATTTATGATCAATTAATTTATAAAATAACTTAGAAATTGTTTGTTTTTCACTTTAACGGTCTATCCTTAGTTATTTCATAGAATAACTAGGTAAAGTATGAAATTTTCCATCTATATTATGTTCTTTAACTGACTTGTCTAATTATTTCATGAAACACCTAGTTATTTTATGAAATAACTGAATTATACACTTTAACGGTAACATACATAAATCTCAAAAGAAATTCTATTACGATATGGAAAATCAAATTATATTAAATCCTCCAAGTCCAGATGACTTCAGATTTGTTTTTAAAAAAGAAAGGGGGAAGAAAATATCGCAGATTCCACTTTCTGTAGTACAATTTAAAAATATTTTTTTATATTTTAACTTAAATAAAATTTTAAAATAACAGTACCATTAATAAATTGACTTAGAGGTACATATTTTTCATTGTGTAAAAATAAAATGTCTTTTAATACGTATGTAAATAATCTCTACACAATAGAGCTTAAATAATCCAGTAACTGATTTAAATAAACTGTCTGACTTTTAGCATTTTAGAACTGAATAAAAGTTTATTATATAAAGCTGTAAGACTTAGTTATTTTGACACAATTGATATTATACACTTTTTATTTTATACATCAAAACTATTGCCAATGACTATCTCTAAATAAACTCTAATAAAATATTCGTTTAATACCATAACTTATAATTCTGTTTATGTATCAAGTGAATAATAATAATAATAATAAATAATAATAAATAATAATAATAATAATAATAATAATAATAATAATAAATTACTAACTATTCTCCTTCGGAGTAAGAATTTTTTCTGTTTTATTTAATCATATATTGATATTTGTTTCTTCTCCAATAAATATTCCCCTACGTGTCAGAAAAGAAAATGGTGGCAATAGATTGTTTTTCTGTATTGGTCACTAGAGGTTTATACAATAGTATAGTTAATGGTATCTTATATTGCAATAAAAATTTAATTTGCCAAACTAACGATAAAAAAATAATAAGTGTGGATAATATAACATAATCTGACTTAATCTGTTCTGAGTTCCCAAAGGATGTACGTACGTTATAATTCTATTTAATGTTTGTTAGACGTATACATTATATTGATATATTGGATCTCTTATTATTATTCTGAGAGAATGCATTTATTCTTTGTATCACATTTAAAACTCTTGTTGTTCATATCCTGTGTGGTCACGGTAGCCTAGTGGTCAGGAACATGAACACGTAGACGGCGTGGTCAAGTTGCGAGTTCGAATAATGAAGACCCGCCTTGTACGAGGATGAGTCCGTAAAATAAGTTCCCCTGTCGACTGCAGCCAGAGTTTTGTATGAAAATCAAAAAAAAAAAAAAAAAGATGAGACATTAAAGAAAAGACAACTATTTTTCTACATAAGTACCAAGTACATTGAGACATTTGTCATACTGCTTGATAAGCTTCAAAATGCCCTACAGGAAAAATTCAGGGCTTTGCATACGGAAGAAACGTTTAATGGCTTGTTCTACTTCAGCACATTGCTTTCAAAGTTCTTCAGGGGAGATTCTTCTTCAAAGCCGGAAACAGATGAAAGTCACTTGGTGCGAGAACAGGACTGTGATACACTCGCTCCCAACCAAGAGTTGCAATATAGTTTTGAGTGCGTTGCCGAGTGTGGTCTCACATTGTCATCCAACAACAGAAAGCCAGATCTGAGAAGCCCAGGCCGCTTTTTCCGAATCACCCCCTTCAATTTCGACAGGGTGTCACAGTATCACGTAGCATTGATGGTTCCAACCTCCAAAAAAATCCACGCAAAAGTAATCTGGTCTCAAATCTGGCGTTCCTTTGTTGGATGGCAATGCGAGCTACACTCGGTAACGGCAACGCACGCAAAACCATATTGCAACTCTTGGTTGGACGCTCCTACACAATCCGCCAGTCCTGACCTCACAACAAATGACCTGCATCTGTTTCCGGCTTTGAAGAAGAATCTCCCTTGAAGACGCTTTGAAAGCAATGCTGAAGTCGAACAAGCCATTAAACACTTCTTCCGTATGCAAAGCTCTGAATTTTTCATGTAGAGCATTTTGAAGCTTATCAAGCAGTATAACAAATGTCTCAATGTACTTGGTACTTATGTGGAAAAATAAAGTTATGTCTTGCCTTTAATGTCTCATTCTATTTTTTTGATTTTCATACAAAACTCTGACCGCAGTCGACAGTAGAAACTTATTTTCCGACTCTCCCTCGTAGATGCACGTTTAATCTGTCCTGGCTCAAGGTCATCACATTGATGTGGTGAGGAAATTAAAAGACTGGAGTGCCGGTTAAGGAATATGCCCTCGTCGTGGTTCGAAATCACGTTATCCGTCACCAGTAGACCTCGTATTTCTTTAAAGGAGATGCTATTAAACACTCTCTCCCTACATCCTGAATTCATAAATTAGAAAATCTTAACCTGGAAGATGGGGCACGCACTCGATTAGTGGTCGCGCGGAATGACGGAGCCACCCCAGTCCTTTTTTTTATAATTATATTTATTGCACAAGATAAAAATCGTAATTCCAGTGAATAATTTAAAAAAGAGAAAATGTGCACTAATCTACTTTTAAGGACTTTTTAATTTTTCTTTGACAATTTGAGAAAAAAAATTGAATCAAACTGAACTAAAAAATTTCAAATGTGCGTGACTTTAATAAAGGACACAAATCACAAACACTTTTCGCTAACATTACATGAATGATATTTGTAGGCAAAAATGCCCTATTTTGTTCAAATTATTGTAGTTGTATTGTTTCTTTAACGATCGACAAATATAGTGTTGAACTTTTTCTTGCTTGTGTTTTTTTGATAAGGCGCAGTGTGTTTTTCCATACACGTATGGCTTCATAACTTTTTTCATGGAGTTCCTTATATTACATTCCAAAAATTTTCCTTTCAAATCAAACGTTTCATATACATCACTTTTCTCAAATTTACTTTCACTATTATGATTAATATCCATTATTTCATCAGGTTCTTCCGTTGCTTGATTATTTTCAACTTTATCCAACAGAGATCACTGCTGCCCATTTCTTTTTTTATATATTCTATTAATTTACATTTATAAACCATAATGAGTCGAACAACACAGCAATCAAAACCACTTAGTGTAGCTTGTTTATAGAAAATATTTTGGAACAAAAGTAGTCGAGCGGTAAACTTAGTCACCCCAAGTACCTTTAGATTATTAACAAATCATATTTGAAAAAAAATTAAGTCGATTCCCACTTAGATCAACAAAGAAAAATTTTATTTTAGCTACTTTTTATTCAATTGTTATACAATTAATATAAATATGAATATATATATGACAGAATCACAACATGAAGTGGTAATTAATTTTTATTATAATTAAAGTATTGCATTTTTCATCGAAAACAATCGTGTATATTAAATTTCAGCTCAACTGAATACTTTAAAACGTGAGAAAAAAAAACCTCTTCAGGTTTTGACACAAGTCGCCAAAAATGATGCAAACGTGATTGTATTTGGAAAATTTAAATAATTAGTTTTAATCAATTAATTTTTATTCATTATAATTAAATTTTTGTATTGCCATCCAAAATAATCATGCATATAAAATTTCAGTTCAATGGAGCGCTTTAAAATGTATTTTATTAACAATTGAAAATTCCAAGAAGATAAATAAATAAATAAATAGAGAGTGTGAGCTAATAGTAGGAATGGAAAAACGTTTGCCACTTCCAAAAAAAAGGGGCTATATGTGACAAATATATTTTATTTTCCATGAAAACTGTCATATAGGAGGATACTGACAAGGTCATTGAAAACAAATAAACATTTTTCCTAAAATTAAAGATTTCGTGGGCCTGGAGTGACTCTGTACCCCGCGCGACCGCTCTCGAGTTAACGAGAACTTAGTGCTACTTAACGAGAATTATATAATGAATGAATATAGCATATACTCTATATATTTAGATGACATATTTTAGAGTTTCCAAAGCTAGTTCGGAAGAGCAGGGACATGTTACTAGGATTGAAATTAAATGGCTTCTTCAACCAAAGAGCCTTTCAAAGGATTTAATACCCTTATGGTGTTTAAACATGTTTCAAGTCACGTGAAAATGAAACTATGTTAAGAAACATTTCGTCAATTATTTTCAAACTGTGTGATTTTTAATTATCTGTTACATACAGAAGGAGAAATGCTATGTACTTTAATAAATAAACCTCTTACATATAAGCAAATTTTGTTTTTGAGAAAATGGTAATAAAATTTTACGAATGACATTCAGATTTATAATAAATATTACAGATACACACTATTTTGCTTTCAAAAATAATAATTACGTTTAAGAAAAAAATGTAATTTAGTTATGTAAATGCATGTGAGCTAATTTTACAAAACAAATTAGTTTAAAATAGGTAACTTCAAAATGTGTCCTTAATATATTTCGAATCATAAGAGTTGTATTATAATGAATTATATAATTAAATATTAATGATTTACTTTCATTTAAATTAAGAGATTTCAAAAAGCTCCATTTTTCTTCAAATAATTTTATTTTTTTACAATAGTGAAAATATAGTAAACAACAATATTTTTTGGCTAAACAGAAGTTACTTCTTCGTTTGAAAAAATTCCCCTATGTACTAAAAGATATAAATTGGTAGCTTTATAAATATTTAAGAAAATTTACAACTGAAGTCGTTTAAGTTACCGAAATTTTCTGTTGTTTATTCAAAATATATTGTAACATAAGTAGTGATTTCTGATAAATATTTTTCTTCCCTATATATAAATACAAAGGGGTCACTCTGAAATTTTTGAGATACTCCCAGGTTTTTTTTTTTGTGAGATACTTCTAGGTCTAGGATATTTACATAATTTTAAGATTGTTAAAAGTAATCTCCTCCAGCATCAATGCACTTTTGTAGACGAATGTTCCACAGTTTAAATGCCTCAAACCATTCATTTCTTGAAATTGATGAAAAAATGCATTTATAGCCACATTAATCTTCTGAATGAAAACGATGTTCTCGTAAGTTCTTTTTTAGATTAAAAGATAACCAAAAGTCACACATAGCTAGATCCGGAGAATAAGGTGGATGTTCTATCACTTTAATTTGTTTTTGTTTAAGAAGCTCAGATGTGTTAATCCGGCTGTATGGGAAGATGCATTGGCAAGGTGAAGCAATAACAATAACTCCTTAACATTTTTTGGGAGAATTTCTGGAAGACATTTAGTGGTATACCAGTTTTCTGTTACTATCTTCTGTCCTTCCGACTTGGTGGCTTTGACCAATCCCGTACTTTTGAATAAAACGGTGTACATTACTTTTTTCATTGTTCGTAGTCTTTTCACCATTGTCTGAGTGAAATCATCTTCAAAGACCCAAGCTTTGCTTTGCAAGAACGTCAAAAAAAAAAAAAAAAGACGGTATGTTCGTTTCATCACCCATTACAATATTAGAAATGATGCAGTGCCACCGTCATTTAGCACAATTTAAGGGTTTCTTTACTGATTCTGACTTGCTTCTTTCTTGGTGCTCAGTTAGATTATGAAGAACTCAACGGCAAACTACTTTTTTCATTTGTAATTCCCCATAAACAATTTTGTGTATGTCTGCGGATCCAGTGTTAAAAAAAGTTTCTTCTGTATCATTTGGTAGGTACAACGATTATCATCCATTAACCTTTTTTGTATGGAAGATACATTATCTGGTATTACTGCCGACTTCGGTCTTAATATGTGTTCTTCATCCGGAAGAAAAGTGCTACCACTGTAAAATCCTTTAAACCATCTGAATACAGTAGCACGACTTGGAGATTAATCACCAAGTGTTAACTGTGCAGCTGTTGAAAGCATTCCTCTTGTTTTAATCCAGCTTTAAAATCATAGAAAATCAAAACACGATAATGTTCTCGCGTTAATTCCGTTTTCTCATCTGTCTATAAAATTTATTCTACACTAAACAATTTGAAGTAAGTCAGAAAAAATTTTTGCTGTGATAAAATCCTTTGTATTTTCAAATT
>BMAV01001531.1:331572-346022 GCA_019973955.1 Trichonephila inaurata madagascariensis
TTTTGTAACTCCTCGTCTGCTCGTACCTCAAAATTTTCAGAGTTACTCTGGTATAATTTGTAATTTATCCTCAGTATAGAATGTTTCAAGGATTCTTGGAATTAAAAGCTTTGGTGATGGCTAATTTTATGATTTTGTGTAATAAAAAATGGCATTGATTAAAATTTTCTTAAGGTATCCGACTGCTTGTGACAACTTTTTTTTTGAAAAAATGGAGATATGGGGATTTTTTTTGTGATTTTTAGATTTATTTAATATATTTTAAGGAGAAAATCCAAAAATTGGAAAAAAAATTTATTATTAAAATGGGAAAAAACTGGTGAAAATGTGCAAAAAATTACATAAACGGGGCCCTCTCTGTACAAAACTTTTATGAACAAATTCTCAATTTTTCAACTTTGATGTGTTACTTTGTTATTCATGTTTCAAATGACCTTCAAGATAAAAGATATTTTAATTTGTACAAAAACTAGAGCACTTTATCTTAGTTATTATGCGAAATTGCTTGAAAAAACAGTGATTATATTCACATAAAGAACTGTAAATTTTGTAATAAAACAGTGATTAATAAATGTGTAGGTCAAAGCACTCACACTATAATACAGAACATACACAAAAAATTTCAGAAAATTATTTTCAAAACTTTTTGAGCAATCGCCGTCCCCGTTTGAGCTTTTTCGAAAAAAAAACACGCATTTTAAAGTTTGACATCTTGTGTAAAAAGTTATGGCATCTGCTTTAACTAAAAAACCTGTAGTTTTTGTTCTAGTGAATGGAAAATTAAGAACTTGGTATCTTTATTAAGATAATAAGATGGTCTATAAAATGAAATAAGAAAAATTTGTCAATTTTTGAAAACCAATCATGATTTTATGGTAGTTGAATACTTTAACTGCTGTTACAGTAAGAGCTGCAGCTTTTTATGCCTCTACCTCCGGTTCTAATACTAATTTCCTTAAAAAATAATGAATAGACCAATAAGACCAACCTTATTTTTAATTCCATGTGATCTAAATGTCATGTAATTTTCCAGTCTGTTTAGATATCTTCCTTGTGATTTGTACAGCCACGGTAGCTGAATGATTATGGTCACGAACTAGTGGCTGACGTCTGGAGTGTGTGGGTTTGAATCCTGGTGCCACGTAAAGTGTCTAATTCACGATAAATCTGTCGAGTCTCAAAGACATCACGTGATTAAATAGTGTGGAAGTCAGGAGAGTGGGGTGCCATCTAAGGTAGTCTCCCTCGTCACTTTACCTAGTTTAAAAATTATGAGGCCCATCATTAATAATTCTCATATTGCTTCTGACTGCGACATTAATGAACAGTCAATGAATCATTTCTCATCATTTGAAGATCACTAAAAAAAGAAGATTAATCACTAATTGTCCTGGCCACACTAATTCAGTAATAATTACAGAAAATAGTCATCAGGATAATATGCATTTACAGCGAAATACGTTTAACGCGAAAACGCTTAAGACAAAATATCGATTAACACGAAATAATACAACGGTAACGACAAACTTATAAATTTTCATGCAATCTTTTTTTCTTAACACGAAACGAAAAACCACTTAACACGAAAAAGAATCCATTTTTGTAAGGAATAAAACACGGAAAACACAAGCTGTGCAGGCGAGATTTAAGAGGGCTGTGAAAAGAAAGAGAAGTGATTTCACATTTTTCGTAGAAAGGAGGCTGACATGGCTTTAAAATACACTCGGAGTGGCCTATGACACGAGCGTTCGAACAAATTTTGTTTATCTAAGCTACTTCCACCCTCTATTTACGGCCGCGGTAGCCGAGTGGTATTGGTATCGGACCGCGGCTTGCCTTATCACGAGTTCGATCCCAGTACAATTAAAGACCCGCCGTGTAGGGCAGCGATACACGTTAAATCTGTCGAGAGATGAAACGTCCTCCCGTTGATGTGGTGTGGTAGTTAGGAGAGGGGGGTGCCAGCTCAGGTGTCGTCCACGTCACTTGACCATGGTTCAAAATTACGTGGTCTGTCGCCAAAAGCCCTCGTGTAGCTAAACAGAGCGACGTTAATATTCAATCAATCAATCAATCCACCCTCCATTTCTAAATGAAATGAAATGAAATGAATGATACAGTTTCTCTTCCTATATCATCTGAAATGAAGAACATCACAAAAAGTATACGCAATTATTTAGAAGTAAATTCCAATGGAGGAAAAAAAAATTGTGAAAACACACACAATGAACAATTTGATGCTTAAGAAATCATCAGGTCATTTTTCAAAAATTCATTTATGTTTTGTTTTTTAAATAACTTGAAAATTTTGTATTAAATTTTATTAAGCTCTTATGTATGTTTTTGTTTCCCCAATTTTTGTTAAATGCATGCATATATACATATCTATATAAATAAAACGTACTCTAATAAACTTAATTTTTTCGAATATATGTTTTTTCTTTCCTTTATCAAGAAATTCTTTTCACAGTGTTTTGTTGTGCACTAATTTGCTTCCTTATAAAATTGTAATTTTGATTATACTTCCACTTATGAGTCCAATTAAAAAAAAAATTGTCTTCCAATTTTAGTGTTAACCACGCACTTAATATGCTACTTTAACTTTTTATACCTCTTAAGTTTTGTTTAGTAAAATATTATGATGAATTCCAGTGGCTGAGTGGTTAGTGCTTCGCGCTTCTACACCACAGGTCCCAGGTTCAAACCCCGGGCAGGGAAAGGTTGATTCAGCCTTTCATCTCTTCAGTGGATCAATAAATAAGTACCGAGCTTGCTTGGGAACTTAACATTGGGGACTTCGCGTCAGACTGATCACCTGACCGGAACATCTGCTAATGCACCTGAGGGCCAAATGTCGCGTATACTGAATTGGACCAGTAGCTCTTTGCCCTCATGGGTTGTTGCGCTATTAAGTTAAAATATTATGATTCTTGCTGTTCGTTTTGTGTCATGTACTCAGTAACTTTTTTTTTCTTTGGTGTGCATTTCCCTTAAGGTATCCTATTACGTTCGGAACCGTGATTTTAAAAAAGAGCATAAATGGATAACTTTCATGATATTTAGTGTCACTTAGATTAGAATACATGTATAAAATTGTTTTAAGGACATTGTGACAAAAAAAATTATTTAAATACAATATTTCGGCAAAAAATTAACTTAGAATAACCTTTTTTCAAAATGTTCTCCTTTTCTAAAAAATGCTTCTATTATAATAATATTTTGCCTGTATATAGCTCAAACTGCTGTACAGAGGCTCAACTATGATTTTTGAAAAATTCACATTATTTTCAGAGTTACAACCCATTAAAGTAATTATCGGGGTTTTTTCTTAAAATTTCTCCCTTCTGTTGTCGTAAAACATGGATAAACCCACTTCTAAATTATGTATTCCAAAAATTCTAGTTGAGCTTCTGTACATAGGTCTGAGCTATATACAGGCAAAATATTATAATAGAAGCATTTTTTCAGAAAAGGAGAATATTTTGAAAATGGGTCATTCTATGTTCATTTTTTGTCAAAATATTGTACTTAAATAATTTTTTATTATAATACTATTCTTAAAACAATTTTATATACATTTTCTAATCTAAGTGACACTAAATATCATAAATATTATCCATTTATACTCTTTGGCAAAATCATGGTTCCGAACGTAGTCGGATACCTTAAATGAACAAATAAATAGCTATAAAGATATGTGAAAATTATAAGAATAGATTTAAAAACTATACTTTCTATTGGTTACTTGAATTTAAAATTTTAATCACAAACAAAAAAATGTATATACATTTATAAAACAAAAATTATACGAATAAAATGAATCATCAATGTCTAAACAAGAAGCTTTCCACAGGGGAATTAAAGTTGAAGATGGCAACAGATGACTAAAGCCAATGAGCTGATAACATAATTGACAGATTTGCCAATAGAAAAAGCAAAGTTTCTAAGGTGAAAGCTACCCTAAACTCTTGTGATAGTGAGGGAAAAAATATTTTATGTATGATTTAAAATTATCTCTCTCTCTAATAGTTATTGTTGAGTTATTCTTTATGCTATAAAATAATTATAATCCGATTCATTATAGTATACTGTTCATTAGCGTATGTCTAATAATTTTCACTTCTGTGTATAGTGTGTGATTCTTATAGGTCATAGGTACCATTACCACCGGTGTAACCCAATACTTTTTTAATAATAATAAATTGTCTGTTACTTAAATATATGTATACTGCAAAACTTACCTTAAATATATCGGAGCCATAAACCAAGGAATATTTAGAAAACTACACAGCACAAAATTTAATAATTAAAATTACATTTTATTGAAAACTCATAAACAATAAAAACACTGTAAGATATATTTATCATTAGTACTTCTCAATGTGAAAAAAATAGAAAAGTAACTTTGGAAAAACTTAAAAATCTCATTTTTAATAAAATTATATTTAAGAAAATTGTTGTGTCCCACAAGTTATATTGAACGAATGTAATCTGGTACAAAAATTAATTCCGATCAAAAAATTATCTCACTGTCTTTTAATATTGTTTAAAATAATACTGTTTTTATCTGTATTTTCAAATTTATTGAATACTGGAATTCAGTTTACTTCGCTGTAATATTTTTATCAACTATTTAAACGTTCCTCGTTCTTTCATAGAAAGTATACAATTTATTTGAATTTAAATAAGTCCAAATGACAAAATTACAATATAAATACTTCATTACAAACAGTAAAAAATAAAATAATTAATCACTTAAAACAATTTATGCAATTGACTTTCGTTTTTTCGGGAAAACCCAGTGTTTGTGGTTTGGTAAACTTTAACTAAAAGCCTGTTAAAAGGTTTTGATTTTATCCGATTTTCAAGCCCTTGTAGAGAAGAAATTTCATGAAACATAATGTCATGTTTTCAACGATGTATATTTTTTCTCTGTGCCTTAAAATTTAAAAAATACATATTTTTTTCTTCAATTTTTAATTACTACGAAGTATTTCCCATGTTCTCAAATTACCATAATTTTTTTAAATCAAATAGTCATAAAATATCCAATTTATTCAAACGTCTTTTATTCTACATTCACTACGAAGAAATAGATCATACATACTAAACTACGTGTTCTATGAAGAAATTTTCATTACACACAGATCTATAGGTTCTCAAAATTCTATATTTAGTGAGTAACAGAAACGATTTAACTAAAAAAATATATCATTATAATTGCGTAATAACACTGCTATAAATACAAAAAAATTATTGGAGACTTAAAAGAGAGAAAAAAATCTTTCACAAAATATACTTTAACACACCAATAAAGTTTTTTATTTAAAAATTGTGTGTAAAATGGGCACCAAAATTGTAGACACTTTTGAAAATTCTTACGTTTTCTAAATTAATATGCTTATAGAGAAAATATTACGTTGCACAAAATTCAAAGTATTTGATATCATTTTAAAGAATATTTAATACTAAATTCAATACAAAAAACAAAATTCAAATATTTGCAAAGCAAAAATTTGTGCTCCTCCAATAACTATCAATATACATTGGATACAGATGATAGCAGTGGGTTATCAGTACTTAGTGGGGTAGACTTTACTTTTATTACATCAATGTTTCATTGAGCTGAAAATAGTTTTAAGCTCTTCCTTTCTTATTACATGATGTCAGGAAATAATTATAGCCTCCTAATCTTTATTTCATGGATACCTCCTTTCGGACAAGAATTTATAAACGTAGTGCAAATAAAGCTGATATATTTATGTCGGTGACTGCCTTTAATCACCAGACAACAATGATATTTAGTCAAGAAGCAACGACATCAAATAAAAGAGTAGATTAGACAACTAAAATGATATGTGTGTTGAGATTTCTTATGTTAAAATTGCAAGACAGCTGGGTTGTTCAGTGACTACATCTGGAGACTGAAAAGATGTTTAGCCATGCAGATGTCAGAAACAAATTTTGAATAGAAACAAAACAGAAAAAAAAAAGCCGAAAAGCGCAACAGATCTGTTGATGTCAGAAGAACAAAAATATTATGTTCAATAAAAAGAATGTGTCATCAACGGCCGTCAGAAGCAATTGAATGTTAAGCAGGCCGCCTAAGCTCATAAACAACTATGGAGAAGATTAGCAACAAAGTCTAAAGGTAGAATTTTACCGAAAAGTTTCTATCTCCATTTACAGCAGTATAAAAGGTTGGCTATCTTCGGCAAATGAACACATTAATTGGACAAATGATAAGTGGTCACAAGTTATAAGGAACGATGAAACTAAGCTATCGTTATTCGGTAGAGATGGCCAAAAATATGTAAGATACAGAACAGGAGAAATTCTACATCCTGACTGCAACCAGGCAATTATGAAGTACCCACATAGTTTTATTATTTGCCATCCATACTCAGTAAAATGATATCGGCCGCTTTATTATCGATGACAGCGATATTGAATGTCAGAAAATTACTGACACCATTCTAGAAATCCAAAACTCGTAATTCTTCAGAGATTTATTTACGAACAATGTTTCATTTATTTTTCGTCAAGACTCCTGACAACTTGCCACAGAATAAAGTAATCGAAAGACTGGTATCGTTCTAAGATCATTGAAATGTTGTACTGGCCAGGAACAGTCCTGATCTCAATCCTATCGAATGACTTGTGTGGCACCGTTTAAAAACTCTTGTCCATTGAAATTAAAGGAACCCGTGAATTTAAAGGAAACTAATTGAAGCCATAATTGTTTCCTGGCACCATGTAATAACGAGTGAATGAGTGAATATTAACGTCACACTGTTCAGCTACACGAGGGCTTTTGGCGACGGCCCCGAAATTTTTTAAACCCATGGTCATGCGTGGACGACACCTGAGCTGGCACCCCCTCTCCTAATACCACACCACACCAATGGGAGGACGTTTCAGCTCTCAACAGATTTAACATGCATCGCTATCCTACACGGTGGGATCTTTAGTGGTACTGGGCTCGAACTCACGACATGCCTGCCATGATCCGATACCTTAACCACTGGGCTACCACAGCCCCCCCTCCTGTAATAACGAAGAGAGAGCGTAAAACATTTTCAGCTCAATGAAACATCGATGTAAAGCTGTAATAAACAATAAAGGCTACCTCACTAAATATTGATAACTCACTGCAATCATCAGTATCTAATGTATATTAATAGTTATAGCAGCATAGCATTTGCGTTGCAAATATTTCGATTTTGTTTTATGTATTGAATTCAGTATTAAATTATTGAATTACCTTTAAAATTATATAAAAGACTCTGAATTTTCTCTACGTAACGTTTTCTATAAACAAACAAATTTTAAAAAATTTAAAATGTTTAAAAATGTCCACTATTTTGGCCACCACTGTAACTCAGATTTGAATTACATATGGAAAAACATCACTAAAAATAAATTAAACCTAAACACGGCGGTATAAATGTTTCATTTACCGTTATTTTATTTATCGAGTTCCTATACCTCAGATTGTTTCTGAAGTTTCTAAAACCTTGCTTCCTACATCTGAAGTGGGTAAAAAAAACTTTCTTTCGATACGAGATTTAGAAAATAGTTCCGTAATAAGCCACATAGATGGATATAGAATTGTTGTACAGGGATGTTCGAGTTTACTTTCTGAAGTTTCCGGAGTACAAGGAAAACTTTTTATAAGTATAAAACTTCGTCAAAGTCTTATCTTATTCCGCTTTCCAACAGAACACCGACATCTTCTCTCGTGTATTGATTTGCTTTGATAGCAGAGAGAGAGCAGCGTCAATACAAATATCTAACAGAGACTGAGAAACAGAAAAGATATTTTTTTTTAAATTTTCTTCTCTCTGTGTAAAGAAACCATCTTTGATACGGATGTTTTTAACCAACATTTTTACTGTGTTTCTCTTTTTCATGCGCATTAATTTGGTTTTTCATTTGGTATCATTAAATTAATGATGGAAATATTTTTCTATATATTACTAAAATTTGGGACAAATATAGAAAGCCTGGAAGGATTGATTTACTGATGCGAGTTATAATGAAATTAAATGAGCGATCATATAGGCATTGGGACTCAAAGAACAATTAAATTAAAGTCTGAAAAACTTTATACATTAAATTTATTTATAACATAGGAATAAATATTTAAATTCCTAAACTGTATAAGCCCAACATTCCATTGTGCAAACACCTCTTAAAGTATCCGACTACTTGCGACAGCTTTTTTTAAAACAAATGGAAATTTTTTCATGGTTTTTAGATTTGTTTAGTACATTTTAAGAAAAATATGCTAAAATTAAGAAGAGAAAAAGAAATTATTATTACTAAATGGGAAAAAAATGGTTTAAATTTACAAAAAATTACATAAACGGGGTCCATTTTGTACCAAAAGTTTATGAACAAATTTTCAATTCTAATGTGTTGCTGTGTTATTCGTTTTTATTAAATGACCTTCAGGATAAGAGGTATTTTAATTTTTACAAAAACTAGAGCCCTTTACTTTAGTTATTATGCGAAATTGCTTAAGGAAACAGTGATTATACTCGCATAAGGGACTGTAGATTTAGTAATAAAACACAGTGATTGATAAATCTGAAGATTAAAACACTTCTACTAATTACATACATAAAAAATTTCAGTTAATTATATGCAAAACTTTTCGAGCGATCATTGTCCCCGTTTGAGCATTTTCAAAAAAACACATTTCGAGTAAAACGCATTTTAGAGTATAAGATCTTTTTTGAGCAAAGTAATGGTATTTGCTTTTACTAAAATACTTGTAGTTTTTGTTCTCGTGAACGGAAAATAATAAACTTGGTATTTTTATAAATCTAACAAGATGACATATAAAAGAAAATCATAAAAAAAAATGTCAATTTTCGGCAAAATTCACAATTTTAGGGGGTAGTCGGATACCTTAAGAAAATAATAATCTTTCAATCTCTCGAATAAGTAGATAACGAGCATTTATATATGGAATAACTAATGTCATATGATAAAAATAAATTAAATGGGCACGTTCGACAGCGGTGTGATATAATAGCTTTCCGATCTGCATATATTTCGTTTAGAAAAATTCCGGGAGATAGGAAATTGAGGTAAAAGCAGGTAGAAGGTTTATTTTATATTTTACCTTTGTTGCTACCAATGCTTTTATTTAACTTGCAATGTAAACTGTTCAGGTGTGTGGATTTTTTTTCTCTCTCTCTTGCAACTCAATTTTGAGGCTGATGTCTTCAACGCATTGAGCTGAAATTTTATATACGAGTTTAGTTTGGATGACAATGCATGTTTTGACCTTTTATATTCCGATATCACAATTAGTTAAAAAGATATTAATTAAAGTAATTTGGTCGGGTGGAATTATGCAACCTAATTTTTGAAGCTGGAATTTCAGCCTGATTGAGCTGAAATTTCTGTATACACGTTTAGTTTGATGACAATGCATAAGTTTCAATTGCTTATAATCCGATATCGCAATTAGTTAAAAAGATATTTAAAATTGTAATTTGTTCGTGTGGAATCTTACAACTCAGTTTTGAAGCTGATGTCTTCAACCGATTGAGGTGAAATTTTGTATACACGTTTAGTTTGGATGACAACACATGTTTTGACCATTTATAGTCCGATATCGCAATCAGTTAAAAATATATTAATTAAAACCCTTTACCCATGTTAGCTTTTTATTCCGCCTCACATCCATCGGATTTTTGAGCTTGAAGAAGTTCCAATTTCGAACTTTAAAAACCTGTCTATTTATCAAACTGAGACAAAAATACATAATCGAAAGATCATTTATTTGTCAAATATACGGTGTAATTTTTAAAAATAAATGATATTTTCTTATTTTTTACAGATTTTTCAAATGCATTTCGCAGTGCGATTTCTTAATAGTTCCGTAGTGAATTTTTTTTTTCGCTTTAATGAACTGATATTCTGGCACCAAAATTGCTCAGCCTTTTCGCTTTAGAATTAGTCATTTAAAAATAAAATAATTAAAACCCTGCCTTTTTTTCCTGTTTGATTTTTCAAAAATACTCAAATTTTAATAAAACATTTAGAAACTTCGTCATTTTTAAAGATAATCTAATGAACTTTTTTTTTTTTTCGTTTGCAATAGTAAGTATTACCAAATTCTGCAATTTAAAGATTTAAAAATTAGTTTAAAAATGGCTTGATTTAAAAAATTGTGTTTTTTGTTTTAATATAGTGGTTATAGTAAAAGCAAAAAACTAAAAACATTTTTAATAATTTGATTAATTTTGTTTTTGCCCCAATGTTGTTTTGGTTTTTACAGTGTTTTCCCCGTCTTCCATTATCCTTTTTTTGGGCTCGGTAAATATTTTCCCACTTTTGCCCTGGCGAAAACGTGGGGCGTGGGGGCCGGGGGAAAAAATGAGCGAAAAACCCTTTTAGCTACCTGTTCAAAATTAACCGGTAAACGACCTTAAAAAAATTATGCTTTAATGGGGGAAAAGACTGAGAAAACCTCCCGCGATAATTTTTTTAAAATAAAAAAAACTTTTAAAAAAAGTTTTTTTTGCCCTTTAAAGAATAAAAAGCTTTTAAAATTTTTTTGTTTTCCTTTTAAACCATTACAAATTTTTTTTATATCCTTTTTCGCGAGATTTACCTGCGTAGATAAAAAAAGCAAAAATTAAATAGCGATTATTGATTTTAATTTTTAAAATTTTTAAAAAAGTAAATACGTGAAATCTCCCCAAAATTTTATATCATAAAATTTTGTAAGACGTTATAAGTTAATAGAAAAATTTTTTAAAAAAAAAAGTTTATTTTTTTTCTTTGACTTTTAAAAAAAAGCTTTTTTAAAAATTTTTTTTCTTTTTTATTGATTTTAATTCTTATATTGTTTGAAGAGAAGCTAACTAATTCTTTTTTTTGTTTTTGGAAAAAGGGAACAAAAAGTTTAAATTTGTTTTTAGTGTTTCTTTTTTTCACTAACCGTTTTAAATGAACGAAATTTAGAGGTTAAATAAAATCAAACTTGTTTACTTTTAAAAGGACTTTTTATTTCTTGATTATTGCTCAAACAAATATATATTTGTTCAGTTTTCGATTTGTTTTTCAAATTTAAAGAATTGTTGAGTTAAAAAATATTTTTTCCCCCTATGGTTCACCCAATCCCCTAATTTCGCAAAAAAAATGTATGTTTTTTCCCATACATTCATTCATATACTCCTTCTAAGAAATTATTGGATTCTAAATTAACTATAGTAAGAATGTTAAGAAAAATTTAAATTTCTCATTATTTTTCAATTTAAATCATCACGTGATACTAAAAATTATTTAAATAATTTGGCTTTCAATCGGGGTGTACTCTTTTTTTTAAATGCCCCAAAAATAAAATAAAGTAGTCGTTTTCCTGAGAACTATGAGCTATGTAAACAAACTTTAAAATAAGAAAAAAAAATCTGATATATTTTTTGTTGTATTTTAGCTAAAAGTAGTGTATAAAAATTTTAGATCAAAAACATTATTAAAACTCCACATTTTTCAGTGAACTTGTCTGGATAACGTGGAAGTCACGTGTTTACGAGAGGATGGGGACTGCGCATATATGTGGACTGCGCATATATATGCATACATATGGGACTGCGCAGCAGATGTCCCACTCGTGGGACTCTGTTGACCAAGCGTCATTGCCAACTACGCCTACAGAGTGCTCAGAAATATTGAGATTTGACCATCAATAAGTGGAAGATAGTTTCCTGGTTGGATGGAACTGCGTAGCAGTCGTCCCACTCGTGGGATTCTGTTGACCAAGCGTCATTGCCAACTACGCCTAGAGAGTGCTCAGAAATATTGAAATTTGATCATAATAAGTGGAAGAGAGTTTCCTGGTTGGATAAATCACGATATTTTATTCATTTTGTCGATTATTATATCAGAATATGCCGTCTTCTACAGTCAAAAGATTTCTCTCTCCATGTACACAGACTGATGAGGGCGGTATTATGCTTTGGAGAAGCTTCTCATAGGTTACTCTGGGACCCATATCTCTGGTAAAAGGGAGCATGCAAGTTGTAAACTATTAGAGCAAAATTGTGGATCAATTGCACAGTTATGGGGAGTCTGTTTTCCAAAACTGTGTGAAAATGGAATCTTTCAGCAGAACATCGTCCCATTTCAAAAGGCTAGAATTGTGTTAGAAAGGTTCGAGGAGCATAAGGATGAATTCCGATTAATATCCTGGCCACCTAACCCGGGGGACCTTAAGCTGATAGGGCATATTTCGGTTTTCATAGAAATACATCTCAGAGATCAAACCTTTTCATGTCGAAATATCTCGACTTTGCGTCACCACTACTTAGACAATTAGTACTTCTCTCCAGTCATCTACCAAGTAATTGAGGAACCCATGCCAAGGCGAGTCAGAGTTGCTTTACAAGCAGAAAGTGGTGCAACGTGTTATATAGTAGATGTTCATAATGTTTTGGTTCTTCAGTGTATATACTATCGATAAATTAACTACCACGCATATATGAAAAAGGGGAAGTAATATTGATTGGCTGTTTATTAAGATCGCTCTACAGAGCAATACGACCATTACTGATGACAGACCTTTTGAGCCATAATCGAGTGACGAAACATGAGCTTGTATCCAATTCTCCAAACTTGTATACCACTCCGACATGGAGGCTTTCAGCTTCAACCGGATCAGTGAGCACCTGTCATTCAACGCGGTGAATTTTCAGTGGCAACAGAATTCAAAAGCTCGAATCGATATCCAGGCCGCTAATTATCAATCATGACCTCTCGAGTACTTCGGTCAAAAGGGAGGTAAGGGCTAATCTGAATGTTTATTCCACAATATTTTTCATCCGACTGAAATAAATGTACTTGATGGTTTGTGCATGTAAATTCTTCTTACAATCTTTTATCAATCACAAAAGTTTCCTTTTTCTAATGAAACTTCGAAATGAGCTGACTGAACCTTGCAAAACTATTAGGATGGGAAAATATTCCAGTGACTAAGAAAAAATGTTTTTTCAGCAGGAGAAGGTTCTATAAGACATCAGAAAATCTTAGTGTAAAGAATTGATCGAAGAAAGACAGAAAAACGCAAATGACGCAGTATTTGCAAATATCGTTTGTCATAAAAATTGCTTTATTAAGAATACTGGAAACAATGAGAAAAATAATGATCAGATGACAAGGGCCCTGGAACTTCACTTAACGACTTTAATTCACAACATATTTCATTTCTCTGCTTCTAGTTTTGCAAAGAACACAATTTGAGTCGCTAAAAAGTTATTTTAAGTTTACACAAAATTATTTCAATTGATCAAATTATTGAAAAGAAATGTTTTCATTGGTAAAATAAACTTTAAAAACCCATTATTTCCCAAAAACTTAAAAACAGTAAAAAAAAATTTAAGAATGATTAGCGTTACAGTTTATTGGTTATCAAAACAATAACCATTTTTATAGCTAAAATATCATAATAAATTAGCTGTTTGTAATTAATAAAAGTAAAAACGAATGAAATAAAATTGAATAAAATTATTAAAAGCGAAAGAATGTATATATGTCAAACTGGGTCAGATAGACCCACACGGGCAAAGCGTAACCTTTTCTATAAGATGAAACTATAAAAAATACTAATTATTTTATTACTTCTTTTGAATCTTTGCTTATTGTAATAGATCACGACGAAATTTCATTTCACATCATATCTAATAACTAGACATTTGATGTGGATGCTTTTAAAATTTTTTTTTTAAAAGAACCCTTTTATAAAACGTCCAGTAAAGTTCGTGTACGACAAAATGACGATAGGTTTTAAAAAAGTTTCTATAAAATTTTGTTATTTGACTTTTTGGTCAAAAGGGAAAAGAAGAAAAACAAAGAAAAGTTTATATTAAACTTTTCACCCAATTTATTTTTTTTATACAGTGAAAGATACTTTATGTCCTTTTTTTTGAATCTGTTTAAAATTTAATCATGCGGGTGAAAAGTTAACTTTTCCCAAAAGAAAAAAAAATAAACCGGATGGAGCAAAGAAAAAAGAAATTATGAATGATGTCCCTCATCATCACAATTGAAATTCTTACCTAAAAACACTCGAAGCAAAAGGCGAACATTATTTCTTTTTTGATTTTTCATATTTCATAACAATAAGATAGTTACTTTGTGTTTTGAAAATTGATTTATATTATGTAGTCGGAAAACCTTTATTGCATTAGCCAATAAACATCAATAGTTACTCTATTGTTCTTGATTTTCTCGTATACTAGCAAAATCGCAGTTTTCTGGACATACGAGAAAAAATCAATCAAAAAAATCAAACAATCAAATTGATTTTTCCCATACAAATAAAACAAAATACAGTTGTTTGGAAAGGGTAAAGTCAATCAAAACTTTTAAAACAGATAAAGGTATTTAAATTATTTGACTCATTTTATTATCCATCCAAATAACACTAAAAA
>BMAV01001532.1:0-10766 GCA_019973955.1 Trichonephila inaurata madagascariensis
TTTTTTCCAAAGCATTATTTGTTTGCTATTAGGTACAATTCAAAAATAAGCTATTACACTATATGGCTCCAAGATTTTTATACAGGATACCTCTACATATAGTAAACCTACTTTTTAGTCTAAGTATTACATAGTTTTTTTAAAATAGTTTATGTATAAAAAAAGGAAACAAAAATAGAAATTTTCAGAATTACGAAGATTTTAATTTTTTAAAGGAACTATCTTAATATTTTACTAAAAAATTAGGTTTACTATATTTTGTGCATTATTTTATATTTGCCCAAAATATATTTTACACATTTAAAAACACTTTTTAAAAAATGTAACCTAAACATAAGCATGTGTGTATTATGAGATCTCAAAATCTATATCCAAATTAATTAAGCAGAAAAAAGAAAAATTTGTCAGTAAGAAATTATTTTTGTGTTTCTACAGAATGACTAAAAATACCTTTATTAAGATCACAAAAAATCTATGGTCTATTGAAAAAGTTTGAAGATATATGTCCCATAAACAAAGAGTCTTAAATATTGGCATTTTACTCTTTCGAGCATATCCTGGAAAAGTCTTTCTGTGTTCTGAGTCTGGAATTCTGGAAAGAATCCTCTTTCTTTCATATGTATGAATTGAACGAATACACACCTGGAATGTATGCTTTCAGTATTTTTTGGTTCTTTTTTTTAATGATAACATTGTGACGTCTCTCGCGTCCTTCTTCTAACATAACTCCTAAGTTCTTTGACGGCCACGATTAATGGCAAAACCTTTCCAACCCAATACCAAGAAGAAAAAACGGATCCGAATATGTAAATGAGATATACTTTAAAAAGGATAGAAAGTTTGATGAGAAATAGCGGCTACTAGAGATAACTTAGTGGGGAATCGTTCAGAACAAGTGTTAGACGTCCTACAGCTCTGGAAGAAGGATACGTTCATCTCAATTAAATTATAACAAGATTAAGAAAAATTGAATCTTCTCATCTAAAATTACGTAATAGATATTCCTCAATCGATGAAGGAAGGTGACTCTACAAAAGGTAATATTTTGTATAAAAAGTAGATTAGTCGTAATTTATTATAATTGATAAGTGATCTAGTTGCGCGATCTGGGCTTGAAAAATAAGGTTTAATTGGGTGTTAACTCTCACTTTAAGAAAGTTGTTAATTAGAATTTAAATAATTTAAGTTATTCTTAATAAAGTTGTGTTAAGAATTACAAAAGTCTCATCATTTAGATAATCCCACTTCTAGCTTACGCGGATCCTACAGACATAATTCACAGGATGGCTATCCCCGAATGGCCCGAACGTTTTTAATTCTGGGTTAGGTAATGCAGGTGGATGTAACGTACTACCTGAAATGTATTTTTCAGGGTCAGAGAACATTTTAGAGTTCCTAGAAACAATTGAAAACCAAATACAGTTACTTGAAATCCCAAGTAATCTGTCATGTGCTTACTTAAAAAGTCATCTCAGGGGAAGGGCTCAAGATTGGTACTCAATATTTGGATCGGTGTTAGTGCAAAATACAGCCACGGATTTCGCACAGCTCAAGGCTGAATTAGCGAAGGCTTTTCCGCGGTCAAAATAAGAAAAATTACAAGCTAAATTTTGCTTCAAACAGGAAGAAATCAGGAACCAACTGATTTCGTATATGATTATTAAAATTAAAAACATTTAGAATTAGAAATGTCCTAAGCAGAATTGGTGGATCATATTTTAGTTCGACTCGAACCACAGATCCAGGACTATGTGGAGGTGCGCAACCACAGAACACGGTACAATTTTGGAGCGGCTAAATTCGAAGAAGGTATTCTTGCAAATTAAAGGGGTTCACAGAATGATAATGTAGAAAGACGAGGTCAAAACGCGCATAGGATGCCTAATTTTGATGCTAATGGTAAAAAACTGGAGAAATTCTGAAGTTGGACGTAGACCAAATAACGGTAGAAATAATTTTAGAGAATAGCCGTCAAAGTAATAGAGGGTTCGAGAGGAATAGATTTCAGAATAGTGATCAGAGATTCAACAACAGGGATTATCAAATTTTGAAATGAGCGAAATGATAATTTAAAAAGAGGGGGCCGTAGAAATAGAGGTTCAGTGAAAATTTCAGTCGAGGCGATAGGATGCAAAGGGGGCGATTAAATATTGTAAAGTTAAAGATCAACCTCAAAAGTATCGGCAAGAGAAACAATTAAGCTTTCTCCGATATGTATATCACCCGAGAACTTCCCCTAGTTCCTATTTTATTAAATAACACATTTTTGAAAGCGCTATGGGACCCCGGAGCAGTAATATTTATATCGGAAGAGTATATGAAAATATTTTTTATAAAACAAATTAAAAAATCCCAGCCCGGTAATACAGCAAGGGGTGCAAAATGCCATGGGGATTGTAGAATGAATATTCGCATCAGAGATTTTGTTAGACCTTGGTCATTTCATGTGTTGACGGATTTAGAATACCGTATTCTCGGTAGATTTTTAAAGTGGGCGGATCATTGATTTTGATCGAAAATCGTTGAAAATTCCCGTTTCCCCCAAATAAATAAGGGTTGAACCAAAAAAGGGAAAAAGGTTGAGAAGTTTTACCCAAGACAAAGGGGAGGAGCAAAACTACAAAATTTGTTTTAGAGTTTTAAAAGGATTATTTTCAACAAACCCAGGTCTTTTCATGTTTTACCAAAAATTGACACGGGAGAAAACCCCACCAGCTTCAAGGCCATAAGGTACGCCCGGGACAAACAAAATTGATTTTTACTTAAAAAAAATTCGAGGAAACGTTTTTTCCAATTTCAACCCCATACCGCCCCTTTGTTTGCAAAAAACAATGGGTTACCACCAGATAATCCGGAAGCATATAGATTTCGTAGACTATAGAAAACTAAATTCGATCACAAAGTATCCGCGATAAACCGAAATAAAATGATTTAATAACAAAAAACAAAAATAAAAATTTCTTTGACCCAAAGAAGTGGGTACTTTCAAATGGCAGTAAACCCCAGTGATATTGTTAAGACCGCATTTGTAGTAAAAGTGGCACTTATGCTTTCGGGGATCCATTCGGTTTATCAGGGAGCCCCAATTTTCAAAGGCAATTGACATAATCCAAAACCGGTGTGGAAATTTGGGTGTTTATATGGACGATTGATTATCTCATCCCCCATCATTCCTCACCATGTTAATTTAAGGGAAGTTTTTGTTGTTCAAGATAGGATTGACATTAAATAAAAAAAAGAAATTTTGGGGTGCGATGAATTGAATATTTGTTAATTATTAGTAAAGAATAAATTAAAACGGATGAAAAAAAGGTTCACCCATACTAGAATGAAACCCCCCCGTAACCCCAAAAAGGGTGTCCAATTTTTGGGTAGGTCCCAGTGGTAGGGAAATTTATTAAAAATTAGTGGGTCTTTGGAAACCCTTTATAATTTTAAAACCCCGAAATTAAAAATTTGTCTGGTCAATAAAGCAAAAAAGGCATTCAAAAGGGGTAAAGGCGGCAACAAACCCAGAAAATTCCCAAAATTTTCAGGAGCCATTCGGTTTTTCAATGCCAGTTCGATCGGTTTGGGAGCAGTGTTAATCAACAAAACAGCCCCTTATATTTGCTTCACTACACTGAACAACGCAGAGGGGTTTATACGGTAACCGGAAATTTCCCACAGTAGTATGGGCTTGAAAAAATTTCAGAAAATTTAGGATATTGCAATTAAATAATAAGGATCACGCTCCCTAACACGCCTAACAATGGAAAAAATTTTAGTAGGATGATTAGATGGGCACCAAAAGGGGAATTTTAAAATTAGAATGCAACATGGGGAATTAAAAATGCAGTGGGCAATACTTTCAAGGAATCCGTGGAAAGTATAGGGGGAAAAAAAATTGTGCCATAATCGGGGGATTTAGTACTTACTTCGCGGGAACAATTAATAACAGAACAGAAAAAAGGGCCCAAATTAGGTCTTATATATAGATTTTAAAAAAACCCGGAAGATAACTCGGTTAATGCAACGATATGTGGGGTGGCCCCCGTTTTCCGTTTAATTGAAGGTTTTTTTTTATGCGAAACACGCAACGTCATTAGGTAAAAAATTTTTTACATTCCAAAATTTTTAAAAGGGAATGAAATAATGGAAAATTTCACGACGGGCCAATTGCTAAAAGGGAAGTTTTTCATATCATAAAATTCGGACGTTTGTTTTTTCCCCGCATGAAAAATTATTACCCCAATATGTCTCTACATGCCATATGTCCCAAGTTAATAATTTAAAAAAGTTTTACCGTGGTCGATTAAACCCAATTATAAAATTACCCAAAATGAGATAGTGACGTTAGTTTTGTTAGGCCCGATCTATATCGAGAATAAGACGTAATCCAAAGAAAAAACCCGACATTTAAAAAGGGCGAAATTATACCCCCAAAAAGGGCCTCATCCGTAAAAAGGGGGTTTTTTTTTGATAACTTTATATCGCGTTATAGCCCCAATAAAATTAAAAATGATAAGGGAATTTATATCCGAGATTTTGAGCACTTAAGAAAAGAAGGCATGGCAGGGAACGGCATATCGACCACAAAAAAAAACACTAAAAGAGTTAACAATATGGCCAAAGATTTGAAAATTTATGTTAAGATCAACCCCGTACTTGGATAATTCACTGGTTTTTTTACCTTTCGGTACGGCGTGAATGAAAAACGGGAAAAACCCTGCTGAATTATTTTGGGGTCGAAAATTGATTACCCTTTCAAAAAATTGGTTGATTTGGGAAAGTTAAAATTAAAAGTTAAAAAATATTAAAAAATTTCGGGAAAGCTAGACTAAGTAGAAAATTAAACGGGAAGGTGGGAAAAATATTATAATAGACGAAGAAAAGATATCAAAATTGAAAATTGGGTCTTTTTAGCACACCCTTTAAGTTCGGTAACAAATTGGTAAATTTAAAAAAAAATTTTGAAGGACCTTATAGGTATTAAAGTAAAAATAACAATTATTGAAATAGAAAGGAAAAAAGATTAACGGTTAATGTGGATCAAATAAAATATATCGCTAAAAAATGTGACGAGGTCGGTTAAAACAAAACCCAAATAGTATAAGACCCGTCAGGAAACTAGTACTTCGGAAAAAAGTACATCAAGGATTAAATGGTCACACAAAAGGGAAAACGCGGTGAAAGTAAGTTAGGGCAAAAAGGGATTACCCCAATCAAATCAATAAAAAAATACAGAAGGGCCCCCATAAACGCAGATCACTGGTCAGATCGCTTTTTTTCTTTTGGAAAATGACAGGAAAAGAAAAAGGAAAAGGGTTTCAATAAGGGAAAAAGAACGGGAACGGGGCAAGGGCCCAAAGAAATGGACAAAAGGGACACAAAAAAAAGCCCTTTTTTCATCCGTACATTTTAAAGAAAAAGGGGGTAGGAAAAAAACTGGGTTCAAGATGGACCGATACAGCACCCACCCCAAAAAGCGAACAGGAGCCCCGACCGGCCAAGACAGGAAAAACAAAAAAAAACCGACAAGGAGATTCAAGCCCTAAACAAGCAGCATAAGGAATTCCAGACAACCGGGGAATGAGAAGAGGAAAGAACAAGGTAGCACCTCATCGTGGGGACGTCAGGGGGGAGACCAATATAAAAATCGGGTTGTATTGTTTTTTTTATGACTTCCAACAAGTGGTAAAAAAGTGAAAAGTCTGGGGCGGTGTTTAAAAGTTATAACCCAAAAAAAGTTAAACACTAAAAATGAGGTATTTTTTTTTGGAACTTTTGATTTTTAAAAATTTTTTTCGGGAGAAAAATTGTAATTGCACTTTTGGGCTTAATGTATGACCGTGAGAGGGAAAACCTTTTGGGTTTTTTTTTTATAATGGTTTTTTAAAAAAAGTTTGTAATTGTATAATATGTGTATATATATTTTTGTTTATTGGTATTTAGAGGCATCTGGTTGGAAACGCTGTCGGGCACCAATAAAAATAACGGCGCGCGGATCATTGGGAGTTTTTTGGAGCCAGATTGGGGATGGAATGAAATTTATTGTGATTTACAAAATATTAATGCATAAAATTGTAAAACTTTTTGGTATTATGAAAACATAAATTGGAAACAGTAATTTAAAAGTTTTCTTTTTAGGAGACAGCCCTGAAAATTGTAGAAATGATACCAAACCCCAAAAAAATTGAACAAAATGCCAGCTCCATATGAAATGATGAACAGTGCAAAATTTGGGTCTGCGAAAGGAAAATTTTTTTTAGGGTTTTAAGTTATTTTGTGTATATATGAAAAAAGTAGAGGAGCAAGAATTAAACAGTAATTTTTAAATGTTGGCTATTTAAATAGAAAAAATTTACTGTCACGAGTTTAAATTTAAAAATTGTTAAATTAAATTTAATTTAGGATGTTGAAAATTAAAATCAAGATAAATATTGGAAATTTTAAAAAATTAAAATGAGGATTTAAAAAAAATTTAAATAAAACTTAGAAAAAGGGGGAAATTTAGAAAAAAAATTTAACTAATTTATTGGGCATTGAGAATCCTTTAAATAAATCCCTTTTTTTTCTTGGGGGTTTGACGCTCTGGGCCTTCTTCTAACATAACCCGGTTCTTTGACGGCCACGATTAAGGGGTCCAAAACCTTTTAAAAAATCGAAAATGGTTAAAAATGTGAGCTCTTTAAAGCTCTATAATTTTTATTATTGTTTCCTGGAATTAAAATTTTGGAGGAATAAACAAATAGATATTACTTTTTTAAAACATTCCAACAAACACATTTTTTTAAATTTGGGGTAAATTTTTAATAATAATTCAAAAAAATTTTGGCTTTTCCAAGTGATATCATTACGCGCAGTTTATAAAAAAATTACCAATATTTTTTTATGAAATTTTTGCTAAGTGTTGGAAATTGTGTTATCTTTTAAAAAAGACGAAGCATGAAACACTGATTTAAAATTTTTTTGTAAACTATAACAATTTAAAATTTAACATAAAATTTTAAAAAAATTTTCCTATTTTTTAGAATTTTAAATTTTTCATTAAAAAATTTAAACTGGTTCGTTATTTTAAGTACAGATATGGTCAGAATCTCCGTAAAAAATTTTATATTTTCCCTGGAACGGTTTTGAAAATATCATCCTTGGAAAAATGACGTTCTGAGAAAATTGACATCAAACATAAAATTTAAAAGTTATATATATATATTTTTCTGGTTACTCAAACAACAACAAAATTTTAAAATTAAAAAAAATGTGAAGTTTTTATATCAATAAAATTCAAATTTTTTAAAAAATTTTTAAATAAAAAAATATTTTACCTCAGTACAAGCATCGAAACAATATCAAAAGCTACAAAATAATCAAAAAAACAACAAAATGATTCATTTTTCAAAATAAAGTTAAAATTTATAAATATTACTTAATAAAACAAAAATTTTATCTTAATTAACAATACTTACTATAAATTTAAAAATTTTGATATGAAAGCATTATTTCTATGATTCTAAAATGTTAAAATTCGCCACATCTACGATGTTCCCTCTTTTTTTAGTTAATTTTTTTTTAAAATATTTAAATTGCATTCTTTTTAAACCCGTCCAAATTCTTTTGTGGAGATTAAAAATTGCCTCAGTCAATTCTTTTTAAAACTACAAGTGTAAAACAAATTTTTTTACCAACAGTCAGACCCAAACGTTTAATTTTTGTCGTTGATTGCCATCATTAAAAAAAAGACAATTGCCTTTTGTAGAAATATCAACAATCTTTCTACCACAACCTAAAGTTTTTTTGGGATAATTTTCCCTTTTGAGTTAAGGATTCATTATTATTTTGGGTTTTTAACCCCCGACATTTTTTTAGGAGTTTAGGTTGTGATAGATCATTAAATACAGGTTTTTTGGATCCATTACGCCTCTGGCAAGACTGTGTTTAAAAAATTAAATACCCTCTAATACTTCATTTTTTTATATTTACACCCAAAATTAGGACCAAGGGCAAAACGCAAGGTTCTTCGTCCGAACGTATTGGAAATATAAGCAAAATTTTTGCATATCCGAAGGGATGTTTTTTTTTGTCGGATTGATTTCCATAGTATGTTGTGTTAAGTCGATCATTCTGTCGGTAACCTTCCCCCTTTTCCCCCAAAGGTTCCCACACCGAGTTTGGGTTTATTTGTTTTTTAATTTTCGTAAAAAATTATTGTTTTTTTAACATGTCCCAAAACATTCAATTTTTCCGATATCTTCTCCATACGTTGGATGCAGTAATAGATGAGAATGTTTTGAATCGCCATCCCCAATGAAGATGTATTCTCCAGAACGATGACTTATTGAACCCGAAACATACGAACCATTCCCACAGTCCCATCGCCAGCGGGGTTGTGGTTTTCAAAAAATTCTTTAATGAAGAATTTTTCCCACAAAAGGGGATTTTTTTGTTTCCCAAAAATCACATCCTTACAGAAAAAAGACATCACTTCCCCAAAAACCTTTTCCCGTTTTTTCTCCTATAACAGCACACACACCAACACGAGAAAAAAAAAAGCCACGGGTTTTCACGTTCCATCTCCACTAATTTTTATATCAGAAAATTTTTCGTTACCTCTTCCAAAGCTACTTTTTCATTGAAATTTGCAACTTTTTTACTACACAAGCAGTTTGTTTATAATATTATTAAGGATTTTTTTAGCAACTGGAGGAGGAAAGTCCATAACCCACAGAAAGTTGTCATTCGCGTGACCCTGTCCCAAATTTTCCCCATTGCGTACACAAAGCGTCTGTTTATTTCTGGGAAAGTTTTTTTTGTACCCAATTTTGAATTTCTAAACGAACATAAGTTTTACATTTTGCATTCAATCGAAAAAAAACTAGACAAACCTCTAACACATTTTTTTTGTGGTTCAATATTCCACCACATTTTTTCAAAACAAAATTTTGAATTTTGTAAACATAAAGTTTATCAAACACTCTATACCCTCAAAAATCATCATGTTCAAAAAAAAAATGAATCTATCTTTCCGAATCTTTTTCCAGATGCACTGTTGTTTAGTGTTTATCCACACTGTCCTTGCACCTTTTATTACCCTAAACTTTCCTTTTTTTGGGACGTTTACCAGATGGTCGTTTGGCAGATTCTCGTTTCATTCAAAAAATTTTAAAAAAATTAATATTTTCCTAAAACTTTTTAAAAAGATAATTTTAAAACGAAAACGGGATAGAATCACAAATCCTTTTTTTTAAAACAAAACAGCAGATAAAGTAAGTAGAAGTTGTAGTTAATGTTCAGAACAATAATAATAATATTTAGGCTTAGATTCAAGCATTTGATAATAATTAGAATGAAAATATTAAAAAGAGAAGCGCTGTCACCAGCACATGACAGCTGTCACCCCCGGAGCCGAAAAAAAACAAAATTTTAAATTTCCCTTTCTGCTCTTTTATTTTTTAATAAATTCCGTGATTTGGGAATATCTGCATGCGGTTTCTTTTTTTAAAAATCAGAAAAGGTTTTTCTAAAAAAAAAATAAAAAAAAATCGATTTTCGGAAATTTTAAAAAGGGATATGACCCCTTAATCAAAACCTTTCCCAAACCCCAAAACCAAGAAGAGAAACGGATCAATATGTAAATAGGGTATACTTTAAAAAATAGAAAAATTTGATGAGAAATGGGTTTTCCTAGAATAACTTAGTGGGGAATCGTTCAGAAAAAAAGGTTGCGTCCCACAGCTCTGGAAGAAAGGAACGTTCATCCATAAATTATAACAAAGATTAAAAAAGTCTGAATCTTTTTATCTAAAATTACGTAATAGATATTACCTCAATCGTAAGGGAAAGGTGCTCAAAAGGTAATATTTTTTTATAGGAAGTAGATTAGTCAGTTAATTTATTATAATTAAGATAAGTATCTAGTTGGGGATCGGACTTGAAAATAAGGTTTAATTGGGGGTTTAAATCTCACTTTAAAAAGTTGTTAATTAAATTAAGTAATTTAAGTTTTTCTTAATAAAAATTGTGTTAAAATTACATAATTCTCATCATTTTGTAATCCCCCACCTCAATTTCCGGGTCCTACTAGACAAGTCATCACAGGATGGCTATGTCGCAACATTTATAACCCCGTGCACCTCAAATTATCACGCGGGGCTTACATAGTAGTAAGCGTGTAGCACATATCACAAAAAAGAGAAGGATTACAACACAAACATCCATGTCTTACCCGGGACCCAGACCCTACAGCACCGCAGTCAGCGTCACTAACCACTATACTGGATGGGCGACTTTTTGTGGTAGGTGGATTTGGACTGCTTATGGTTTAGTTTTTCTCTGATTTTCACTGCAAATATTTGAATTTGATAATTTCAGATTACGTTATTATGCTACTCAGATTGGAAGTGATTTTAGGAAACTAGTTAAAAATCATTCGTCTCGATTGATGCGAACACACATTTTCTTGTTTTATTAAAGCTATTTTGAAAACATACCCTGTTATTATGTTCATTACAATTGAAGTATTATGTGCACTGTTTGTACAAGCTTAGATGAATACTGACATGAAAAGTTCTTTCCAGAAACGGCTGTCAGCCTACAAAATCTAAAAAAAGAAAACAATTTTACGAATGTAAATGCAGCTCAGAAAAATAGTATTGATATAAAGTTGGAATGCAACATCATTATTTGACATGTCGATTACGGCTCACAAATTTATTCGATTCTTATTTAATTTATTATTGAATAAAGAAAATCTACAACATGCACATCTATGACTTACATTTTAACAT
>BMAV01001533.1:0-12138 GCA_019973955.1 Trichonephila inaurata madagascariensis
TCAAAAATGCATTTAGATCTTGTTTATAATTGATTCAAATTCTGGTTTATTTTTTAAATTTATTTCAATACCTCTTTTTGTCAATAAATTACGCATTAAAATTGAGCGGATGGCACAATTTCTGTTCTTATCCGTTCCTTTGTACCTCAGATTGACGCTTAAATGAAAATTTGGTAGTTATCCCCAAAATTATATCATATCCTTTGTTTGCTTTTTTAAGCATTTGACAGTCACAAAATTACATTTTTCTCTTTCTTGTTTTTTTTTACATATATCGATCTTGTACTACACATTTCAACCATAATTCGCCTCTTCAGATTATATTTCTCCACAAATAACATAAGCACACAATAGCACAGGATTTATAAGAACTGCATTTAAGCTAGTGTTTGTAATACAGGCATTTTTTTCTCTTCAGTACTCTTGTTCAGCTTTGTATAAAACTGTAATAGTGATACATATTGAGTATTATGTCATACTTCAAGAGCACATATCAATTCAATAATCTTTATAAGTACAGTATCAATCAATGGGGACTTTCGTGCAGAATCTCTATCAATAATTCTTTTGCACTTCCATGAATATTTCTGAAGGTGACATCAATGTAATATGAAATTACCTAAGATTTAATTATGAACCCAAAGCCACATAAACTCATAATCATCTTCTAACTTGTCGAGGCCTTCATTATTTATATGATATCAGGGAATGGTATAAAAAACAATCCTGTTTTAGGTGACAATCAAGCATGGTTTTGTTTACATCTGTTTCAGTAACAGAATTCTAATCCTAGTTCTACGTGAACTGTTTAAACCACATACATTCATTCTACTTGTAATTTTTATTATGAATCATTCAAATAGTACAAATATTGTAAATATCTTCATTTTCTCGTCAAAAAGTTTCCTTGTACGAAAGTAAAGCCTCTTTTAGAGTTCTGACATCTATGTTAAGCATTTTAGAGACTCTATTATAAAATATATATCTGTTGTTCGAAAGTGAAATATATCTGAACGATTTTGAAAAGTACTTGAAAAGACAAAAATATCTTGTAAATTATAAACTACTTCATTAGCCTATTTTAACAAGAGAAGTTTTAATGCAATGAATTTTGGAAATTTTAAGAAATTACATTTTATCTGATTGAGACTGGTAATTATAGAGATTCATCTGGCGTGTGCTACAGCACTATTGTAATAAACAACGTTTTATCAGTTAAATATTTTACAATTTATTGACACTGTCATAAATACCTCCCCTATATTTTTGAGCTTCTATTAATTTTTTAAAATGTATTTAGTTTTGTGGGTATGTGGTCATTCTAATTTATACACCACTTCCATTTCATTAATAAAGAGCATACAAAAATGGGAAAAAAATTTTCTTCAACTAAACATACTATTTTACTCAACTTATACAATTGACAACCACTCAGGGAGTTTTCACAGTTAACACATCGTATCTATTAAATTATTCGATCTTCTCGGTATGAATATTTCTTAGAAACTTTTAATTACTTAAATCATTTCCATTTAAGCGTTTATACATTCATCTTGTCATTATAACATTATTCTTTCCGAAATATTTACAAAAGAGTTTGGCATAAAATCTTCCCCATTATTTTACTCAGCAATGCAATGTTTGGTTGCTTTTGTAGAAAAGTTTACCTAATTTAAAAACTGATAATACAAATCTACTCGTTAACTGAAAGAAATGAATTTAAAATTGAATGAGTTTTCTTAAGCCTTCACATCTAATCCAAATTATAATAATTTCAATCAAAAGATGTGGATGAAAGCTATCATCACAAACTTTAAAAAAGGGAAGAAGGAAAAAGTGGAGGAGGGGAAATAAATTAGAGAAAAAAAATTCCCAGTTTAAACGAGTCAAAATAAGCGCAAATGCACATAATCTAGCAAAATGGGAAATTTACTTTGGATGTGCAACAATACGATAGATATAACTTCTGTAAGCCCTATATTTAATGATCATGAAAATTGTTTTCATTCCTGTCTGAGTTTGTAATGACGGCAACTGGAAGAGCAAGCTCTCTCTTTGGACGCTTTGTACCATCGTTGCATTCCACACCTTGTAACTTTAAACAATTTTCAGGTAATGAGACCTCAGTTGATACTTAAGTCACTAAATTGCCACTCTAGACCACACGTGGACTTTAAAACTCACTTTCACTATCGCCATTCATTTTTCCGCACGATTAATCTGCAACGGAATCCAGATTCAAATATAGTAGACGTTCAGGAAATAGTTTACCCTCGAATACTGTACAACTAAAACACAGTAACAATCAAAGCACACATAATAAACCATCTCTCTTCATAAATACCAACTTGCTGTAAATAGTTTTTCGAGAAATATCGCAAAGCATTCAAGCCACAACAATAGAAATATTCTCCTTGGTCATTGGATCTACATGTAGAACTCCTTAACTTGAATCATGGTTAATAAAATGGGGTTCTTATAGATATTCTTTCAATTTTCGGAATTCAAGAAATCCCAAATTGTGACTGAACAATATTTAGTTGTAATCAACTTAGTCAAATCTTCCTTGTCTTTCTGACTGGGTCAAACATGTTCGGTCTTCTTGAACTGTTGGAAACATTTTATTACTGATATACGTGACATTGCAAAGGAGTCAGGCATCACTGATACTTAATTAACAATTTACATACAAGTGTGCCTTAATACTAACACAGATCTTAATGATCCATGTGCTTTCATACTGGAGCAAATTTACAGCCGACTAACAATTTTGATCACGTACTAGGCAACAATATTTTTCACTCCTAGAACGAAAATGCCTTAGCAAGAAGTCATTGACTTCCCCTTTTTTTCTGAACTAGCTGCAGTCTGTTGCGAAGTGTTACCATATCTAGAGGGACATGAGTAACTTTCTAAGAAACCAATATAGTTTGAATGGAACTGACCACAAAATTCTTTTTATGGCCTAACATTCACATCATTCATTTTTTGGCATTTATCTGACATATATTTGATAGATTATTCAGCAACAATCATGTTAAGCAAATGAGATTAAAAACCCATTAGATTGTTGTCAAACTGAAATATGAATGTTTCGAAATATTACAATAAAAATTAAGCATGGCATGTTTCGCTATAATCACAAAAATGCTGACAAATCGTTTCTTAAAAACCAATATTAATATAATGATACATAATATTTTCCAAATTTGTGAGAGATTTTTAAACACTATATATTAAAAGTCTTTGAAGGATTGTTATTTGGGAATTGTGTGAAATGTAAACAAGAAGCAAAAAGTTATTATTCAGACATTTGAATTAACTTAAAACTAAAATGTTGTTATTCGTTTTCAAACTAATACTAAGTTTTAAGTCATCATAACCCATTGTAATCCAAATAATAAGCTGCTTACAAATACTTTAAAATAATTCATTGTACTGAATATTCTTCATTAGAGAATTTTTAGAAGATTCGTAATAATATTTCACATCAATAGTCTTCATGAATTTCAATCAATTAGTGATGTTTACTTCTACAAAATTGATACAGTGGATAATTAGTCATAACAAAAGCTAAATTTTCAGACTTTAAGGTACATCAAATGTGTAAAACACTTACATAGTTTAATAAGTAACGTTTTGCTTATCCACGTCGATTCAGATCACAAATTAATTTAACATGGAGTTTCGAAAATTGATAGCAAATGTAAGGAAATATCTTTATTTATCATTTTATTTTACTAGTGGCTTATGTTTATTTTGTTAACTTAGAGAATTGTCTAGAACATAAATTATTTCTTATTAATGATAAAGTAAAATATTTTTGTGAAACTATATAGTCTCATAACTACCCTACTTTGTTTTATGGAAGTGAAATTTTTAGGAAAAAAACTTCCAGAGTGAATGAGTGAGAGTTAAATTAACGTCGCACTATAAGGCAACACCAGGGCTATTAGCAATGAACCGCGTTATTATGAATCTTGATCAAGGGAAAAGGACAATACCTTGGCTGGCACTCCCTCTTCTAATTGCCACAACATACCAACGGGTAGACATTGAGCCTCGACATGTTTAACATGTATCAGCCCCCTCGACACGGAGTTTAATAAATGTACAAGAGAAAAAGAGATAAATAAAGAAAAAAAAATATATGGAGTTATTTTGTCACTAAATAGAGACAGATGTATGTTTGTCTAAATTTATTTCGAGATCTTAAGCTAGAGATTATCAAGCTGTGGGGTGCTCCCTCCTGGGGGGGGGGTGTAGCAATCTTACGTGGGGGCGTGGAAGCCTGTCGAAAAGTCAAAAAAATAAAAGACTATTTTTAAAAAAATTCTCTGTACTGAATGGAAGCAAAACAAAAACAAATAACATTCTGGCAAAACCAATAATGAAATGCACTTTGCATATTTATTGCAATCTGTTCCAATTTGAAAATTAGACAGAAAAAGTACCATAAAGTCCTGTTACTTAAGATAACCGAGAAACTTAGCTAGAACAAGTAATATAAAAGAATAGTTTTTAAGTCAATTCCTACTTAGATCAACAACGAAACATTTTATTTTATCTACTTTTTATTAAATAGTTACAATTAATATAAATATGTGTATACATAGGACATAATCATAACATTAAGTGGTAATTAGTTTTTTTAATTATTAAAGTATTGTATTGTCCTTTTAATTTCAGTTCAACTGAATGCCTTAACACGTGAGAAAAAAAAACTTTTCAAGTTTTGACACAAGTCGCCAAAGTGGATATATTTGTAATTCTTTAAATAATTAGTTTTAATCAATTAAATTTTATTAATTATAATTAAATTATTGTATTGTCCTCCAAAATGAACCTGTATATAAAATTTCAGCTCAATTCAGCGCTTTAAAATGTATTTTATTAACGATTGAAAATTCCACCAAGATAAATAAATAAATATACAAATATATAAATAAATAAATATATATAGACAGTGCGAGCTAATAGTAGGAATTGAAAAATAGCTTAAAAGTAACACTTACAAAGTTTAATAATTATATTGGTATTTTGTAAGGTTTATAATTGGCGAAATGTTGTAGCTTTATCTTTAAATTGCATTATTTTTGCATTAAATATATTATCATTGTATTGGGGGGAGATGAAAATAATGTTTGTTGTAAATATCGAAAGTTTGAGAAGAACTGTCTTAAGTTATTGTTAAATAGTATGAGAAAAGGAAAAACAAAATGGGTGACATATATGGATACATTCATAATTAAATTAAAATTTCGTAATAATGTTAGATAATATGTTTAAAGAACTATAAATGTAGTTAAAACCCTATACAAACTTAAATTAAAACAAAAATGACGAAAATCCACAACTCGGACAACTTTGCAATAACAGAGCGGTGGCCATTCAGAAAGTTCTTCCATCTTAAACCAATTCTGCCGAAAAGTAGAGCAACGTATTACGTGCGCATGCCGCGTTTCCGTTCTTTAACGATCCTGTATACCCATCACATAAGCAAGAGTAACGAGCGGCAATTGCAGAGGCAACTGGCTGGCTATGCGTCGTCCAATAGATCTTATTAGGGACGTTACCTAGGGGAATTTTTTGTTCACTTGGGTATATTCCCAATTCCCGGCTAATAACATTAAAGATAAAAAAAATCAACCTAGCCTTGGGAAACACCGCAGCTTATACAAGTTTGAGGCAGTGCTCTTAGTCCCTCCTGGTTTGAGTTTGTCTATAACTTCGGATGAATGTGTGTATGTGTTTCCGTTAAGAAAACGTAGGTTTCTCCTTCAGATATTCTTGGGAAAGTAAAGAAAAATATTCTTCTCCTCTTTTCTTATTATTCTTTTCTCCGTGTTTTGTCATATCTCGGCTTATGAGTAAAGACATCGTATTTATTCTTGAGCATTAAAGTGGAAAGAGTAGTGAAAGAAAGAATATTGGAATTTTTTGCTCTCCAATTTTTAGATAGAAGTTTTCTGGAGAAAAAACTTTATTATTTTTTAGATGTGGCAAAATGTTCTAGGAAAAAAACAAATTAATGATATCCTATTTTTGTTGTGCAGAACCGATAAAAATAATACAGTTAAAATAATAAGTTTATTATTAAACTCAATATGTCTTGTGTAATTTTTATGAGGATAGTTTTTAAGCATACACTATAAAAAACTCTAAGTTGATTCGATATTTTCTTTTTTTTCGGTTAAATAAATATAAGCATTTACTAAAATTAGCATATTCTTAAATTATTTTTATTCATAAAATACACAAAGGGAGTAGTGTCATTTAAAAACTATTACATCAGTATTACAAAAGTGAATTATGTTACAAATCTTCTTTTTTTAGGTATAATTTTAATTTAGGTTCGTAAGATTTTAAGGATTCATGTATTCTGTATTCACATTTTAAATAAATCAAATAATCGTTAGTTAAATAAAAAAAATATTTAAAAAAATCCCATTTTTTCTATTTTTTCAGTTGTTTGAAAGTTTTTATAATGTTTTTAATTTTGTGATGAGTTTTTTTTTTCTTTTTTAATAAATATTAAGGACGCATAACAGCAAATACTCGAAATTTATTTTTCTTAAAGATGTAAAAAAGAGGCAAAAATTGATCTTTTTAACTGTCTTAAATTTTACATTAAAAATTACACAGAGTTTGTTCGTAATATCTAAGGAACCTTCAATATTTGAGACACTTTTTAAATATTATTTTTTTTAAAAGGTGCATAGCTATTTTGGATTATACTAGTGATATTGCATTACAAATAGTATTTGAAAAGTCGTTATTCCGTTATATGCATTATCTAAAATTTATCCATGTATTATGTAGCTGTGTTAAAATTTTCCAATACTGTTGTATTATTCTTCATAAATATTTATTGAATTAAAAAAAAAAAACTTTTCACTTAAATCTTAGGAAAAATCAGTAATCGTATAGTGGCTATTTATAAGATGAATTCATATTTCAGGAGTTGAATTTCCATAAATTTTTAGCATGTAAATTAGATTTTTAAAAAAGCCTGTTAATTTTCGTTAAATTTTAAGTGGTCTTAAAAGTTACATCACTATATCTGGGAAGTTTTTACAGACTTTTTACAAAATATTTTATCCTTAATCTAAATATCACAGTTATTAGTAAAACGGTAAAGAACTTATGAATTCTTTACAAATTAAATATGTGTACTTTATTCATAGGATATTTAAATTGATTTTATATGTAGTTAAATAAGTATAATAATGTATAAATTAAAAAAAATAGACAAGATCTATAAAACAATTAAAAACTATTTTTGCATTATTGCCAATTCAAAGGCCGTTACGTTATAAATAATTAAAAATACAATTTCTAAAAACCGAAATAATGTATGTATACCAGAATACCAAAAATGTACCTTAATAATATAAAAATAAAAAGCATCATTTTTATCAAAAAATATTATTTAATTCATTATCCATAGTTCTGACGACGCTATTAACTACAATGAGTTACCACCCTCTAATAACAAATAACAACATTATTTACACAACTTTAAACTACTCACTCTTTCCTTATTCATCACTAACTACTCGTATATCTCACACCTTATAACACCTTTCAAACTCTACACAAAGTCTCTCTCTGTGTGACGCTTCTCTCCTCTCTCTCTTATCATACACACAACTCCCCACATTCCTGGGGATAACACTTACATAACGCCGCTGTTGAAACAGTCTATTCTTATCATCCATGAAACGCAAAATAGTTATGTTTATTGTTTCTTTTAATAAGAGGTTAAATTAATAAAGATAAACATCGGTATTTAGGGAACACATTCACTATTTTTACATAAAGCTTTTATATATCATCCATCTATCTAAAAAGATAAAAATCAATACTAACAATGTTATTTTTTTAAAAAATATGAGGACATAAACTAGCTGCCATTAAAATAAATAAAATTTCCTTTTAATGTTACTGTAATAAGAATTTTAAATTTTTGGAAATCAATAACACTATTTAGACCATAATCATTTTGTAAATCACTCAAAGAACTTTAAATAAATTATCAATATCTAAGGATTAATCATTCCTTAAAAGGAATCTCACAGAGATTCACATATAAAATGTTCTGAATAACCCTACTAAATAATGGTAAAGGGCATTAAGAAATATCTGTGAGTATATAGAACTTCATTTAAAGATAAATAATATTTCTATTTTTATAGGGCTTAATGAAGGATATTACTTTAAAAGTATAATTTATTTTTGGTTTATTATAATAAGATATTTCGATGTAAAAAAAATTAGCACGTGTTAAGCCTTCTATTCCGTCTGAATTCAGTTATCATCTGACAACATAACAAAATTAGCATTCCTTGTTTCAAAAAATGTGAGTTTTAATGCTGAGAGAGAAATATTTTTTCACTGAGATACAAATTCATATTTTATTCAATTTCTTCTGCATAAAAGTACCCTTTTGTACGACGCAAATTAAATTTATGGTTTGGGGAATTTATTTAAATATATATATATATATATATATATATATATATATATTATTTTAATTTAATTTAAAATAATATAAACTGTCTTTAAATATTTGGTCCTTATCCTAAATAGCAACTGAAAAATGAAAATAAGAAAAAAAAAAATATTAGTCACCCACAAATTAAAATACTACTCAATTGCATCAAGACAGTGTTTCATAGCTGACATTGTAAGTCAAATAAATAGAAATGCGTCTCTACTTTGGAATACGCAAATTTTATTACTTATGTAAGAAGAAAATAAGTTAAGTAAAAAGAAAAGAAAACACCTACCTACTAAAACTGTTGATGACAAGATATTATAAATGTTTAGGAAAGAAAAATGTCGCCAAATGTGTGTGTCATCAGAAATAAGTTTATTAAACGTTTTAAAACCATAGGGAGATTGCTATGAAAAATTTTCAACTTTAAACCAAGCTTCCAAGAAGAAAATATTTTTTTAATTAACTGCAACGTCGAAATATTAATGTTTGGATGAAATCATGTACTGCTTACACTGATGTTCAATGATAACATGTTATTTGTTCTGACGAGAGAAAATATTCTTATTTAATTAACGTCTTATTCTTATTTAATTTTAAGTCCGAACGAGAAAGATAGGATGAGTTACATTCAAATCACATTGAGCATGGTATCAAGTAGTCTACTAGCATTCTAATATGGACATGAAAGCCAGCAGATGTAGCCAGGTCACAAATAATTGAAACCAAACTCAACTCAAGGAGGTACACAAATACAGCCGTGGAACCACAAACAACTCTACTACTTTCAGTTAGTAATAAGCAGGATCCAAAATATATCGTTAAACCTAGAAAACGTATAAAAATAGAAAAACTGATATATATGCATTTGTGGTTCTCATATTATAAAAAGAAAATATCAAAGATTTTTTAATGCAGTATTAACTAGATGGGGCTACTTCAATGCTTCTTTCAACATTTCAAAATGGCTTAACCAGAAAAATGAGTGCAAGATTTATCATGATTTATCAAATTTAAATATGCATCATCAGTTCAGTGATTCACAATACACATTACAGTACACAGATTCACAAGCACTGAAACTTTTGTACTACCTACAATTAAAGTTCACTTTCAAAGTTCCTGATTTATGAATGGCAGAGAGGATTTGATTATAGTTGATCTATTACCATTCCATAACCTTATCACAATAGTTTCTTTTCAAGGAGATATGGAAAACTTTGTTTTCCTATCTCCGATACGTGGCCCCGATGCACTGAAAAATCAAGTTATAGAGACAATCCGGACTACTGATTCTACAGTAGTTCATGCAACGTGACTAGAGATCCTGCAAAGATTCGATATGCAATGTGTGACTAATGATACGTAAATTAAAATCGTACATTAAAAGATTATACCAAAAACAACGTTGATATCTTCTTTATGGAACATAAAAAATAAATGAATAAATAAATAAAACTGTACGTTAGTAATTGTTTATTTGTAACGATCTGGAAAAGTGCAATTTTAGACTTCGTACACCTTTCATTTCCAAACTATGATCCCTATAGTATCCTTCATGATTCCCGCGTGCGTCTATTTGTGCCTTGCAGTACATCTGCAAGTAACCGTTTAAACTAAACTAATAAATTTATTGAACTCACAAAAAAAGTATGTGCTTTAGATCTGATGATATATCGAGTACCTCTTAAAAATTAATAAAATCTTATAAAAAGTGATTAAAATTATAAATGCATACTAGTCTCACACAAGAACATAAAGTACGTGTTAGTTTGGCGTTCTAATTAAGTACAAAGAATACTCTACGAAATACTAAATATTGTGAGAATACATTATTATTATGTAACTTCATAAAAAAAAATAATAAAAAAAAACTAATTGTTCTAATATGGGAATTTAATTTTTTAATTTCCTTTGTGTTAATTCAAAAAATCTGCTGAATTTATATTTAAATTGTTCTCAAGCACATATATGTATGTAAATATCCAGCTTTCTCTGCCTGAACTTCTTGATAATAGCTATTATCCTAAGACATGGCGTCTAGGGTGTGAAGTTAGCATTCTTATCTAAGAGAGTGAAATGGAGAAGGAAACCAGTTACAGAGCATGTATATATATATATATATATATATATATATATATATATATATATATACGATTTAGCTCGAAAATACACTTTCGTATTAATACTAATATCGGTGTAAAATGCTAGATAGCTTGTTTTCATTATCTTAAACTGTCGAAGACAGTAAGAGATATGAAAAAGAATTTTGTTGCTAAACTATATAGCATTTACTATGTATTACGAAAAAATATCTTGCTTACGATAATGCTAAGAACAGAACGTGTAAAATGCGCGCTTGTATAATCATGATTTCCCAAACCTACACTGAAAAAAACGATTTGAAACCACAGTTCTATTACGCCGGCCACAAGTTCGAACCCATGACTACTCGGCTACTGCGGCCAGACAAACTCTCAGCAACAGTCTACATATTAACTAATTTTAGCCAAAAAATATACATATGTTACCATTGAATTACATTCATATTTGGACAAAATACAGTATCAGTTTTCCAAAAAGCATTATTTTTTAATCAAAATATAAGAATGTTCTGAATTTTTAATAAGATGAATATATGGACCATTTTAAAATAAAAACAGCATAAAAATATTTATATCCTTTAAATAAGAATATTTATTAAGTTAAAACATACAATTCTGAAAATATTTTTCTTGTAAAATTCTGAATCTACACTTTATCTCGGTTAAGGTATTTTTATCAGGCTTCTTATTTACTTGATACTAAATGATTTTGTGGTCGTTTCATTGGTTTTCTATAAATCTTTTAACCCAAAAAAGTTTGTCTCACGTTTCAGCTTGTCACTGAAAATGGAGGAGCCACATTAATTCTTTACTTTTATTTCTTAACCAATTTATGTAGCATAAATCCCTATTTCTTTATAAATAAATCTTTTTCATACCAAAAGATGAATCTTGAAACGTTTTCTTGTTTATGAATAAATCTTCCCTGACATATTGCGTACGTGGGGGGTAAATATAGAAATAGTCGAACATTAAATTTATTTATATTGAAAAAAGCTGGTTTACAGTATTTATAACAGATACTTTAAACTACTAAATCTTTTTATATTTAAGACTAATAGCAACATACATTAACAAGACAAACCTTTATTTAAATAAATTATGTATATATATGTGTGTGTGTGCTTTACCGTTAAAGTGTATAATTCAGCTATTTCATAGAATAACTAAGTATTTCATATAATAACTGAACAAGTCAGTTAGAGTATATAATATAAATGAACAATTTCACACCTTACCTAGTTATTCTATGAAATAAATAGTTATTCCATGACATAACTAAGGATAGACAATTAAAGTAAAAAATAAAAAATATCACAGATGTTATATAAATTAATGGATCATAAATAGCTAAAATATCTTGAAAAATACCTTTTAACCCTTTTGCAAATGAATAATTGATAAGTAATAAGGAAAAGAAGAGATGATATAATTTTTTATATTGATCATATTGCTATTAATTAAACAAAAGGGAAAAAAGGAATATGTCACAAAAATAGATTATATTTAAATATTATCAACAAAAATACATCC
>BMAV01001535.1:0-22706 GCA_019973955.1 Trichonephila inaurata madagascariensis
TGTGTGAAATCACGATACTTGGCAGACTAAATCTCACACAACTTCGCTCTTTCCCCAAAAAAGAAAATGACAATTTCTCGACGCAGGAATTGACTGAAGATTTCTGACGAGAAGGTATTGAAAGTGATTGACTGGATTGCATATTGAGTGAAAATTATCTCTTAAAGTTACACGAAAAAAGATTTGTTATGAAGGAAAATATATATAGAAACTTTTAAAAAATATTATAAAAAAGTTGCAATCGATTATTTGGGGGGATATAACATGAATTATTTAAAAAAAAAAAACAATTTAAGATAAGTAAGTATTTCACATGCGAGTTTAATTATAAAACATTGTATTTATATCTCAAGGTGCTTTCTATACTGTACTGTATTACATTTTGCTGCCAATTTTTTTATTTTAACTGTGTAACTCCAATCAGAAATACTGATGGTATGAGAAGGAAATCAGAATATGAAAGAAATTAGAAGGTGTGCCATGAATAAATTATTTCTATTTGTATAGGGTAATGATTCTTAAACATATTTTCCCCTACTTTTTCTTTATGCATTATTGAAACTATTCAGCCTTAAAAATATACATAGAAAACATTTTTAAAAGGATGGACTGGAATTTTATTTCTTTTACTCATCAAAAACCAAATCAAAATTTTTATATTTGAAATTACAGCTAAATAATGAATATAACTCACTTAATCTATCTCAGAAGAGTTAAATAAAGATTAAAGTTCACTATTTTGAAAATCATTCAATCAAATATTTAAAACATTTTTTTTCCTCAGAAGCTCTTTGAGACTTATACGTTCTGCAAATTACAAAAGCTACCCAGACATATTAATTACTTCATTCCTTGCTACACAGAAGTTTCTTTATGATATGCTGTTTCTGTTTCCCTTTTGCAAGCAATATAAATACTCTTAATTATTTAGAACATCGAGAAATACTTCTAATTTTTTCTTTAGCTGAGCTTTCAAAGTGTTTTTATAATTGCAATTTCTTTGAAGTTTAATTAATAAAAGGAAATGTTTCTTATTTCAGAGATTGCAATGTCAGTAAGTTGGAAACTAATTTTTAAAACTGAATCCATAAATAATACCAAGGAATTCTCTCTAATTTGAAGTTATCTTTCATTTTTATACAATTGGGAAAATGAATAACATTGTTTGTAGGATGGTATATACAAACTCCAAAATCAAACAAACATATGAGCAAAAATTTAAAATAAATAAAAACCATAAATAATTCTGTATTTTAAAAATAATTGACAGAACAGAAAATAATTTTTAAAAAGGCATCATTATGTCAATAATTGCTTATCAAAGAAGAATCTTTGAAATAAAAAATTAAGTTTTAAGCTTTTGATGTTTTCCTTTCCATAAATTTAAATAAATCTAGAAATTATGAGATCAAATGCGGATATATTTAGAAGTAAACAAAGGACCAAATAATATAATAGTTTTTTTTGTCTCAACAAATAGTAATACTTGTTTTCAGCTTGAGAAATGCTAAGTACACACAAAAATTAGCACCAAACAACAAAAAATTAATAATATTTCCCATGTTCACAATATAAACATAATTGATTTTTTAATCTTCTTCAGCTCTTTCTTTTATCGACTTCGAGCATACTTTTATGAATGCAGTTCAGTTAAGTCCTTAAGAATATCTGCATCAACCAGTTTTGAGCTTGCAAAGATTCAAATTATTAAACTCTTCGAAACATATTAAGAAAAATATATTGTTATTTAAATTATATTTCAAATTTTATTTTTGGGAGAATATGATCCCCTTTTGAGTTCAAAATAAGGCATCCCCAGGGGTTAATTTCGTTTTAGAGCTCAAAATAGGGAGCAACTTTCGATTAGATACAATTTTTTTTGGGATTAAAAAAATAATTCGCGTCTTTTACACATTATTTAAAAAAAAAAATTGGGTTTTAAAAAAATTTTAAAAATGTTTAAACATAATCAAAATTTTTAAAAAAATTAAAACATATAAAAAATAAAAAAACATTTATGAAAAAATTTTACTTAATTTTTAAAATTTACACATGATATTTTCTAGAATAAAGTTCAATTACTAGCAAAAAAGGTTGATTTAAAAAAGTTAAATATATCCTTATTACACTGTGGGCATGTTAATATAAATGGGAATAATATTTTAAAAAAAAAATTTAAAAAATTACGCCCAAATTTTTTTTTAAATTTCAATATTATTAAAATTTTTTGGGAAATTTAAAAAAAGATACATCATACAAAAAGTTAGGTAGAATTTAAAACCCATAATACATATTATAAATTATAAAAAAAGTTTTATACGCCCAAAAGTTACTTTTTTTAAGAAAATATCCTGCATAACGTAAAATTTACTTAATACTTATTACAGTAATGTCTTTTTCCATATCCTATAATTTTATAATTATATAAGTATATTTAAAACTTTTTTGAAACCTTTTTTCCTTTATAAATAATGTAAAAAAGGAATTGAATTTTTTAATTTAACTTAAAAGAATTATACCTATCTAAAAATTTTTATATTTTCCCAGCCCCGAGACAAAATTAACCCCCCTGCGACTCCTTTTGGGATAATCTGGGAAGTTTTTAAAAAAAATATATATGTGTGATTCAGATCTTAACCTAATACAACATGAAACCCAAAAAAAATACTGTACAACAATTATTGACACTTGAAATCCTCATTTTTCCCCTTTCTCATCAGTCCCGTTTGGTTTAAAAAAAAAATAAGATACAAGAGGGGGAAAAACATTTTAATAAGGGAAAAGGTATCGTCTTGAAATTATGGAAAAAAACAATGGCATTTTTTAAGAAACAAAATAGTTTATGAATCCTTGTAAAAATTAGTTTAAACCAGCAATGATGTTTTAAAGTCCTGAGTGGTACTTTGGGGAGACCAAAAGGGGTTTTTACTTTTCCCAAGAGCATTAAAAACATATATTGTGTTGTTTCCTGAAGATTTTTTTATGCCTTATTAATTTAGTGAATATACTAACTTTCCAGATATTAGGGGATTAGGTCAGCCCCAAATTTAAAGGGAGGAGCGTCATCCCCAAAAAATCAAATCGAACCAATTACATCCTTTAAAAACGCTTTATAAAAAATGCAAAATTTCATCCTGCGGGATTCACAACAGTGGCCCGAGACTATCAAAAACGTGTTTTTTTGTTTTTTTCCAACATAATATTTTCACTATGTTTGCCAAAACCCCCTTAAAACACCATTTCTATGTCAGTTTTTTTTAAAAAGGGCATGGTGTGGGCCCTTGATTTCTTCCCGAAAACTTGCATTAAAATCAGTTGTTAAGGTAAATATATACTCATTATTGAATAGAATATCTTCCAAGGGTCCTTACATACATGTTGTTCTTTTTCCAAAATGCTAAATCAGCATCATCACCCCGGGGGGATTTATATCCCTATAACAGGGCTATGAGCATATTGAAAGTCGAAAATTAAAAAATTTTAAAAAAAGTATTAAAAAATTTTTTGAAAGGAAAAAAAAACAAAATACATTCTTTAAATGAATAAAAAAAAAAAATACACATTTACGAATATAATTTATATATATAAAGGAGAAAAAACGACTCACTTACTCAATTATTTAAACCCCGATATCTCCGGAACTATTAAATCTCCTTTCATAGAGTAGAGATCCCCTACAAAATGGGGTTTTTTGAAAAACAACACCCAAAAAGGCGTTGTGGAGAATTTAGCGGCATTATAGGTAATTATCTCCTTTTTTTTTTTTTTAAAAATTTTTAAGACCTAAAAAACTTGGGAAAATTTAATAAGCAGATTCCATTCAATGAGTAGAGATCCCTTTTTAAGATTTTGGGTTTTGTGAAAATCGCTTCCCAAGTTTTGGGTTTCGGGGGGGAACGGGCGTTGTAGATAATTATTTTTCCCTTTTAAACTATTAGACGTACGTTTGGGGAAATTTTATAAGCGGTTCCCTTTTATGGTGTAGGGGATCCCCCAAAATTTGGTTTGGGGAAAAATTGACCCCAAGGGGCAGGGGAGGGGGGGTTAAGGGGCGTAATAGATAAATATTTCCCCTTTTTTTAACTATTAGACCCACCTGTTGAAAAATTTGGGAAAGGGATGTTTTCCTTTTATGGAATAGAGTTACTTTTAAAAAAGATTTTTTCAAAACTGGCATTCAAAGGGGTGGGTCTGCGAGGGGTTAAGGAAAATTAAAAAAAAAAATTCCTGTTTTGAATTTAACCCATTTCTTCAAATTTGTTCAGTACGTGTCTTTAGTTGAATAGAATTCCACTAAAAATGGATTTTTCGGAAATCAACTCCCGGAGGAAGGGGGGGGTTTTTGACGCATATTGAAACAAAGTTCCCATTTTCGAACTACTAGGGCTATAATAATAAAAAATTTGGTTTTTTTTTTTTTTTTGTTGGTTGGGAATAATTTAAAAATGATCTCAAAAAAGGGGTTAAGGACGGTTTTATGATAAAAATTTCCCTTTTTGCTCCCCCTAGGTTTTTTGGGCTTGGGAAAATTTTGCATGCATATTTAATTTATGGAGTAGAGATCCCCGAAAAAATTGCTTTGGGGAAAATCCCCTTGATTATTGGTTAAGTGAGAGCAAAAAAAAATTTCTACTTTTTTTTAAAATATTAGTTTTTAAATTTGAAATTATATAATTCATGTACTTTTTTTTATCAAGAGAGAAAGTTGCTATAAATATATTTTTTCCCTACAGTTGAATTCTTAATGCTAGATATCAATAATTTATATTTTATGTAAACAGTATATATTTTTTGCAAATCGTGAAATACCTTGAAGCGGGGGGGGTAACGGATAGTTAATATTATAGGGTGTGAAAGTATGCTTGGGTGTTTTTTCCCTTCCACGCCAAAACAACTGGAAAAGGTTTTAATAAAACTTTTTCAATGATATAGCTTATACATCAGAATAACACATAGCCTATAATTTATAACGATATAATGTGAATTTAAAAATAACTTTTTTGTCAAGTAAGTAGGGAAAATTCTACCATTTGCAAGAAATCCGCGACAGGATATATCTATCTTTTATGTGGATGTGGAAAGCAAACCTTTTCCCATTTTGTTTTGCTACCCGGAACTGCGAAAGGCTTGAACAAACGGAGTGTAGGCAGATTACAATTTTTAACACAAAAAATACAACAGAAAGTAATATTAACGTATTTCACTTCTAGATATAAATTATTTACACTATTTTAAGCGTTCATTACACAAAATTTGTAACGATGTGTTTCTTTTTCTGAGCAGAGATCAGCTTAAGAAGGTGTTTTTAAAAATCGACCTACAAGAGAGTTACGGGGAGTTATAAATAAAAAAAAAATCCTTTTTATAAGCTATTAGATCTACAGACATAAAATTTAACAAACATGGCTTTCTTCTTTTTCTTTTTTGTTCAGCTGAAATATACAAAATTTTTTTTTTTGTTTAATGTGCACTTCACTTAAAATTAACTCATTAAAAACTTCTTTATCCTTCAATCTGTATTGCTTAATTTTTCAATTAACCCGTGCGAAGAGCGGGTATACCGGCTAGTATACTTATAAATGTATCAGTATTGCACAATGTTTTTATAGTTAATTTATGAACACTAAATTAAACATGATTTCTATAATTACTAGAGCCTTCCATTGGCTTGTCATATGCAGATTTAATATTTATCTTGTCAATTTGTATGGTTTATAATTAACACTATCTTGCCCAAGGAAGTCATTTTGTCAGCTTTTTAATTTCAATTAGAAAAAACAATTATGTATATAATGACACAATTTCTTAGAACTTTTTAGAATATATATATTTTTCCAAGTGAAGTAAATTTATTTTATTATTAATATTTACTAATTGCTTGTTATATGACTGTAAATAATATGAAAAATTTCAAAAATTAATTTTAAACGAATTTTCTTACACATTAATTATTTTTTTTCATAATGCCGTTATTTTGACTGTTTTTGGGCAATATAGGTAAGTGCTAAGTTTCAAGTCTTTCTAGTGTTATGAGCTGAGAAGTTGTTCTCTTGTTTACGTTTCAATTCTATACTAACTCATTGAGTGGAAATGTTTCTTAAATGAATCTCTCTTGACTGTCTCTCTGCTGTTTAGGTCTCGCTAGAAGGTATAAATAATTTACTCACTGCGATGAGCTTCGCATAAAAATTGAAATAATACCTACGGATTAAATTCAGATTAAATAAAAGCTAAAATATGCTAATGTTCTTTCCTCTTTTTCATCTCAATTTTTGGTTTTTTGTCTTCATTTAATACAACAAATCTTTTTTTTGCCAGAAACTAACTCAAAATAAAAAAATTCATTTAAAAGGTATCCGACTACTTCCCCGGTTTTTTCAAAAGCGTAAAAATGAAAAAATTTTTGATTTTATGTCACTTATATAGATTAAAAATGTATATAAAGTTTGTTTTAAATATTACTACAAAAATAATTATTTAATAAATATTTTGAAAAAAAATGGGCAAGGGAATTTCAAAATATTCCCCTTTTTGAAAAATAATTTTATTATAATAATATTTTTTTATTTTAAAGCTTCTCTATAGAGGCTCAACTAAAATTTTTTAAATTAAAATTTTAAAGGGGTTTTTCCCATTTTTTTCCCACAAGGGGGCAATTTTAAAAAAAAAATCCGAAAATTTTTAAATAAATATATATATTTCAGTGGAACTTTTTTTTTAAAAAAATTTGATTGTGGGGGAAAAAAAAGGGAAATTTTTTTTTTTTGTTTTAAAAAAAGGCCTTTAATTTTTTAAATATAAAAATATTTTTTTAAAAAAGCCCCTTAAAAACATTTTAAAAGTATTCTAATTTACCAAATTTTTTAAAATATTTTTTAAAAGCTTTTAAAAAATTTTAACGTATTTCCTTAAAATATTATACCCGGAATCCCAAAATATTAAAATTGCCAAGAAATTTTTTTAATAACAAAAAGTTGAAGAGTTGCCAAAACCCGAATTTTATAAAAGTTATGTGATTAAAATATTTAATCTAAAAAAAAAAAGTGTTAGGGGCTATAATAAAAAAGGGCTTATAAATTTCATTTTTTTTAAAGATAGGGGGCTTTTGTTGACAACCAAAAACCTTGGTTTTAGCTGTTTTATTTGGTCTGGATTTACACATGACTGCGAAGCATATAGGCAATAGATTTTCTAATCGATGGGGTAAAATGATAAAATATGTAATCTTTTTTTGCATCTCCCGTTCTATCTTCCCAACTATGTTTTTAAAGAGGTTTGGGAAAACAGTTCAATTACCGTAAAATTCGGCGTATAACCACACCGCCGTATAACCCCATATACTTTCGGCGGGATTTTTTAATTTTTAGGTATGTTCGCCTATAACGCGCACCTAAATTTTACGGGAAAACCAAAACCTACAAAGCAATGCTTTTTTGTTTTAAATCATTTATTTTTTAAATTTTTTTCCCCTAAAAAAAAAGTAGTATATTTCTAGAACTACAACCATTTAAGTTCATAAGGGGGGTCATCCTTTTAAATAAACGTTTTTGATATTTGTAGATACAATTTTTATTTTTATTTTTAGAGCTCTCACTTTTATACCCGGCGTATAACGCGCACCCGTAAATTTGGATCGTAGTTATGGTGCTCAAAGTGCGCGTTATACGCCGAATTTTGCGGTAACAATTTTCAGTACATAAATTTTCATTCTCTTACATGAGAAATCTTGGCTGAAATTAACTCTTGAAAACTCTCCTTTTGTGCATCTCAGACAATTAAATACCGATAGCCCTATCTGTCTCAAAACGAAGTTGGGTGTATGTATTTAAAAGGGAACAAGAATCGTCAATGAGGAAGTTGGAAACATCGAGGGGGATATAAAAAACCATGACAAAAATTTTTAATCCCAAATTTTTTTCAACCATAGTTCACAAAACTAAAAGATCATTTAAATATAAATTCGCTTAAAAGCCTTTTTTCCCCTAAGTTACAAAATAGATACTTTATAACAGTGCTTCTCAAACTTTCAATGTTGACGACCCAATTAACTTTAAAAATAATCTACAATTAGACGTTAAATCTACAATACGACTTTAATTATAAACTGTACAAATTATATCAAGATATATATTACATTTTGCATATAATATGGTATATGAAAAATCCATGGTGCCACTAGTAATTATTAAACTTCTTCTTAACTTAGAATTCATGAATTAATGATAAAATACATTGTGCAGTACTGATATATTTACTAGTATATAATGTCATTGTAAATGTGTACTTTTTTTTTTCTCAGAATGTTTTCTCTTTATTGATTCATTTCATTAAATTAATATTTTTAAAATATCTTTTATTTTTGACTTTTTGATATGTTTGCTCCCCTGGTAGGATTATCACGCTCCCAGAAGGGTGCGACCAACAGTCTGAGAAACGCTGCTTTATAATGAAGAAACTGAAGTGAAATAGGTCTTTCAGAAAAACTTTGGAACAGACGAAATCACGTATGTAGTAGAAATATTAATATACGTTTTAGTTATTTATTTTTTAATCAGAATAACAAAAATACTTACACCGTGTAAAGCGCTTTACATAATGGAATTCTAACGAAATATATGAATTAAAGTATTAATTCGTTATAAATGAAGCTTCTTCAGGTAAGCTTGAATGAGGCAAACTTATCTTTAAGTATGTATACGTGGAATATCTTCCGAGAATTCAGTCTTGCTGTTGGATTGCTGACAATTTCAAAGATTTCACTTATCCTTTTGCATACCCTCACTCAGTGAGGGTATTCAAAACGATAGTGATATCCAGTGAATATTCTCCTCTAATCCTTTCATATTCTTGCTTTATTCACTACCGAAACTTTCAAGTAATAACACCTATTAGCTAACATCTTTGTGTGGTTCATTCACAAGACGAATTTCTCACACTAAATAAAGTCATAAAGTATCTCCAGAGTCAAGGTAAGTAAAAGACACATGAGAACTAGCTACAAACCATGGAAATATGTGTCTATGTTGTTATTACAACAAATGAATGGTTCATAATATAATATTAACGGTAAAGGTCATTTATCTTCGTTAAAACTGTACTGATCAGATAAATTTTCTAGACGGCTAGAGAAATATTATCATGATGGTTTAGTCGATGCAATTCACTATTTAATCAGAAGAAAGAAAAAACAATTAAAACAAAAACTTCGAAAATTAGAGATAATTTTCTTGAACAAGTTTGTAAAAGTGAGGGTTCTATCTCAAGCATTCACATTACAAAAATGAGAAAAGATTTTAAATTAATGTCAACCGGCAAAATTCTCACTTCATTGCATATTTAATTATGATCTGCAGTATTTTTACATCATGAAATTAAATATTTGTTTAAACTATTATAAAATAAAGAAATCTGGTAAAAGGAACCTGTAAATGCTCAAAATTGTCTTTATTTTCTCAATAACAATTATGGAACAACAACCCTTTAAAAAGTTTTTTGAAATCCTTTTATCCTCTAGCAATACAAATTTTTTTCGCCTTCTATAAATGTCAGTTATATCTAAATAATCTCAAAAATATCTCAAATGACTCAAATCAAGTTTGAAGTGTTTTTGAAATCATTTTCACTAGGAAAAAATTAAATTAAAAAAAAGCAAAACAGGACCTTTTTTTAAAAAAAAATATCTTTATAAATAAATTTTACAGAAACGATGTTAGAAATGTAAATAAAGCAGCCAAAATAATAAGTTTTTTTATTACTGATAAGTTAAACTCCAAATATTTACAGCAAAAAGTTTCTAAATTGATTAAATTGGTTTGTAGAGTTTCTAATAAAAATTCTGAATTAGTATTATTTTTTCCTTTTCATTTTAACTATTAAACACAGAAATAAAAATGTACATATATTGATAAGTTAATGAATATTTTTCTTAAGAAATAAAAAAGACTTTTTTTAAAAAAATTATATTCCTTTTATTCCAATGAAATATTAAATTAGAATTAATTAAAATTTACCCAGGGTGTGCTTCTGACATTTTTTTTTTTTTTTTACAAATAGCTGAGAATCAAGCTACTTTTACTGTTAGAATGAGCCTAGAATAAAAGGGATCATTTTGCGAGAAAAAAAGTCAAAACGATGGGGTTTTCAAAGTTGACATTTATTGAATAACTAAAAAGATGAAAATGTCCTAAAAAGAGGAATTATGTGACATAATATTGAAAAAATTTCAATTTACCAAGTTTAACCAAATAAAAGGTTTGGGTGAAAAGATTATAAGATGTAGTTATGGGGAGTATTTGTAAAAAGTTGAAAGAAATTTAATTAAAATCTCTTGGGTTATTTTCATAATTATTCAATTTAAGAACTTCAAAGATTTAATTTTATGAAGAGCAAAACAAACTTAATAAAAATTTATTCACTTAAGCCAAATATAAATAGTGTGTTTTCTGCTTCGACAGTTTCACTTTCAGAACGATAACTTTTTTTAATCACATACTTAAATTTATCAAAGAAACTTTTCTTTCTAAAATTAGGTTTCTTTGTTCCCCTTTATTTGTTATTTATTTTTAAGGAAACAAGATATCAAAATATATTTTTCTATTTTTTCGTGAAAAGTAATTTAACTTTTGACATTTTTGCATAAAAAAATATTGCTGTAAAATTTTAAAGACGATTTTTTTTTCTTTTTGCTTCACGTGAAAAATTGGTCAGCTTTCATTCATTTAGAAAATGGAACTTTCATGTACGCAAATGCTGAAAAAAATAAGAGTGATATATGTTTAACATTTTTCCTCTCTAACTAAGTGTTTGAAAAGAATTGAATAGTTTGTGAAGTTCAAACTTACTTAGAAATTAAATTTGCTTTTTTTTGTTTATCCAACACGAATTTTCTTAAGGATCTGAATAATTTCGAAATAAAATGCGCAATTATACTGACATCAAAATATAGTCCTGTAAACATTTGTTAATAAACCAAATAAGATGAGTTTAAATGTTTTTCAGGCAATGGAAATGCACTAGAATTATTGCAAATCGCTTGAAAGGTTATTTTACAAAGAATGTTTTTTTTTTAAGTAGGATACAAAATAAAACATAGTACAAGTCTCATGATATTTAAAATTCATTATTTTAAATTTATGTGATGGGAAAATAAAAGAAATATTGCTTTTGCATAGAAAACGCCATACAAAATTAAAGAAATGCCCAAAAGTTGAACATCTTGCTATAAAATAATTTCGTCCTTGGATAATTCTGTAAGAAAGTGGCAGCATACCAAAATTTTCTGTGTGGTGTTATCTTCAGTTCAATTTAGTTGAAATTTGTTTTGATCATTTAGTTGACGTTGTGTGGTGTTGAAGTTCGGGGTTGAGAAATGCTCAGCTGCCACGCTTGCCGTTTCCTCAGTGTTCAAAATTAGGAAGACGACTGGAATTAGTCTGTAAACTTTTCCTGAAAAAAAATGAAAGAAAGAGAAAGAAAAGAAAATATTTTTTCTCAATAAAGTTTGAGCGTGGGAATGATTTTTTCTAGGAATGTTGGTTTAGAAGCTCTGAATTTGTTTTGTAGGTTCTTGGTCCTGCTGAACATTATACTCATAGCCCTCGTTTTGCTTCAAAGCGTATCATTAATGACCTTTCAAAGAGTATGATCATTTTGGTTATCAAATATTTTTTCCATTGCAAATAAAAACAGAATTTGTTGCAATGAAAATGATATCGCGTAAAAAAAACAAGGATAAATTTAAGAAAACGTTCCCTTCTTTTCAATTTTATACAAAGTCCATTCTATATCAAAATGAGTTGATTATAAAATTAATGAGTAAAAATCAAATAATGTAAAAGGTCAAAAACAAAACTGAAATTAGGAAACCATTCAGATTTTTTAATTTCTTAAGTTGTTGAAGAAATCAATATACGTATATACTTAATATTTATGAATTAAAAGAGTGCTTTATAATATAACAGCAAAGTGCGCTGAAATGCTCCATAACAAGAATCAAGGATCCAAGAAGGAACAATCCGAAAGGTATGAAATTGCTTACACCAGCGCTTCTCAAACTTTCAATACTTGCGACCCAATATTCTGTCATAATTTTCTTCGCACCCCCTCCCACACCCAAGCAATAACAATGTTTTGAATTCAATAATAATGTACTTGGACGTAAATCTACATTATGAATTTAATTACAAACCGTACAAATTATCAAGATAAGTGTTAAATCTTGAATATAATTTTACATATGACAAGCCCATGGGGTCACTGGTAATTATTAAACTTGTTCTTAATTTAGTATTGTTAAAGTAATTATCAAATACTGTGTGCAGTACCGATACATTTATATCTGTATTATATATGTGTAAATGCGTATTTTATTATTTATTGTGTCAGAATGTATTTTGTTTTGCTTCCTTTCAGCAAATTAACATTTTTAAATAAAGTTTTATTTACGACCTTTCGATATGCTCGCGCCCCCTTGTTAAGTTATCATGCCCCCAGAGGGCGCACCCACAGTTTGAGAAACGCTGGCTTACGAGTCAATGTTTTGATAAACTATGCAAATGATTTGAACTTGTTGGTCAGTGACTAAATAGTTGAAGCTCCAGTTCATTTCAACATATAGTCTTAATGATGTTAATACAGAGGACATTCCGATGCGAAAGCATAGTTTCCAGGCAAATGTCGTTTCATCGAGTCTCTTGTACTGTATCATTGGATCACACACGGATTCATAAACAATATGATCTGCTTATTGGTTTATTACTTATTTCTTATAACTGGACTGTGGCCTTATAGTGCGTCCAAAGTCATGTTCGGATCCCCGGCAATGAGAGAGCCTACCAAAAATTCAAGCAGGGAGACGAGTCGTCTCAACCCGAAGTTTCAATGACCATCAGAAGAGCAAGGGGCATTATATATACATACATTGAGAAATTGCCTTGACCCAAGAAACCAAGATCCTTGGAAAGCCATGAGAAACCGTGGACACTGTGGGTCCTACCACGAGGCACCTAGAGAGACACGAGGCTGTTGCCAATTTTCGTCTAACCACCGGACATGACTTTTTTGGGATTGTACTTCCCCTGGCTGCTGCTGAGGCCTGCCCGCTCTGCTGTCCTGCCAAGATGAATGGCGACCACCTGCTACATTGTACTGGACTCGATGAGTACCCGACTAACGTCATCAGTCGGATACCAACTTGCAGAACCGGGTCAGTCAGTACTCGAAAGCTCGGTGTCAAATGGTGAAGAAGCCAAGCATGTGCTTTGATAAATAAATAATAAATATATATCTTTATTAGAGATAGCATATGTGCTTGTACAAAAGGTAGCAAAACGGAATTCGCAGGGGCGTTTGACTTTCGGGTTGACGATACCATTCAAAACTGTTAGATGGAGTCTGTGAACCAGATCATCAAAAAGGAAGAAATCAACCAAGAACGACGGCAGAATGTGAGTAATCGTCGCCTGATCGGCAATTATAGACTTTGATGCTTTCTTGTAAATGATTAGTTGTTTAACTGGGATATCAATGATTTCAATCAACAGGTGGTATAATGAAGAGAGCAGAAGGTCGAGATAGTCATTGATCTGACTGGGCCTCACCATTGCAATTCATAATGTCCGTTTGTAGCAGTGCCGTGGTAAATTGACCTGAATTCTCATATACTAGAAAAAATATTTTTTCCCTGGATGAGTTCCGCTTTGATTAAGGTCTGATTTTCAGCAAAGACAGTGATGGGAAACTCAACTGATTGTCACCCATAACATAGCCCGATAACCAGGTGCTATAGTATGAGGTACCAATTTATTTTACAGACGAATTCTTGAGTGACCATTCATTATACATCGGCGAGATTGTGCTCTATTTTCTTTCATATGTATCCTTGGCAAGGACGTTTTAAGGCATGGGTCAACTAGGCCCGAGCCCAAGGCCTCGGCCAAAATAAGATCCTCCTCTCGTTCTCGACTCAGCCTTAATGAGATCATAATTTTTAATAATTTCAACGGACAAACGTCATTCCAGGTTGTAATCTTCGAAACACTGGGAATTTCCGACGATATGTCAACTGGCTACAAGTGATGAACATCGCCTATGTACAGGCCTAGGCCAACCACCATACATCATCAGTCGAGAAGGTTTGAGCGATTGTAAGTCATGCAGATTTATTTGTTTCGGGTTATTGTTTGTACAAGTATTTGGCGATGCGTGCTATGTACTGTTCACTTGTAAAGGTCAAAGGTGGTGCCTACATTTAAGTAGGGGCCCAGGATCTCCTTTTGGGAAGGACCCATTGTTTTATGAAGTCTTCTGAGGTCCCTGATCCCTGGAATTACATTTCAAAGCATAATGCTTTGTTCCACCATGCATGTCTTTCCATTGCTTATCTTTTTGCTTATCCAATACACTGATTCACGTGATTGTCAGATCTCTGCTAAACAAAGTACGTTTTTGCTTTGACGAATAGACCTCTCCAAAACTTTTTTAATCGCGCCAATCATCATTTGTATGGAACATGTACGTCAATCACTCTGCTGAAGGACATCAGACAACTCTAAACAACAAGCAACAATGCAATAAACTTATCAATGAATTAATGAAGCTGTGGCTGTCTTATTTGCCAAGTGCTGATGGTTTGTAATGTAAGAAGTATTTTTATTCCTAGTTTGTACTGTTTTTCTGAGCACTATTGTTTGTATAAATATTTTTATTGTTGCTGTAAATTGATAGCATCCAAGAAAGAATATTTGGACTAAAAATTAATTTAAGAAATATAACTGCTGTTTTTTTTAAACGTTTGATTAGATTTTGGTTTTAAGCTAACAATGAATGAATGTTTTTTTTTTACGTCACACTATAAAGCAACACAATGGCTATTGGTGATAGATCTCGTAATTTTGAACCATGGATAACAGTAGCGGTAAAACCAGGATTTGTATTTACATTGCAACATAGATCGGGGTACAAGGATTTTATGCAATCAATCTCAAAGAGCAAGACAGTTCTTCAGGAGCGATGGAAATTTATTGTCGAAAAACAAATCTTTGAGATACAGGATTGAAACAATAATATTCACAGAATAAATCTCAGAAAGTCTTTCCATCTTCTTTGGGGCTCATACACAACTACCAGTGTCTAAAATACAAGTATGTAAAATATTATTAACAAGTAGTCACTCGCCCTACACAACAGCTGAAGTAATAACTAGTCACTGATCGACTCTTCATGGTCAAATCAAAACTACTCTTCAAAAAAAGACTGACTCAGTTTCGGCGAGAAACTCCCTATTTACCTCAAGGATCTTTCGAGAGAAATTTGTTTAGGCCATAGATCATGATATAAATAGATTTCTTCACAAATTTCCAGAAGATTCCATAAAGTCATGAACTTGCTAAAAATGTTTGCCAAGTCACCAAAATGGTCCCCAAGTTGCCAACATCATCGTCAAAATATATGTGCCAACTTGGATCTTTCACCAAGATTTCACCAAATTTCCATTGAATCGTCATTATAACGTAAGGAACGGCGTTGATTGCGAATATTAAAATTTTAACAAAAAATAAATACAACATAGTGTAACGTAAATGTATTACATATCTAGATATATATCATATACAATATTTTAAAAAATCATTCTACAAAATTAGCAACAATTATTATTATTACTCATCCATTTGCATTACTTTTTATCATGAATCGATGATTCTACTAACGTAATAATAATTGTTTTGCTTAAATCATTTCCATATCTCGTTTTGTAGTCTTAATAGGAAGAAAATGTAAAATTGAATAAATATAAAATTGTAAATATAGTTATCACAATTCCTTTATCAATCCAAAATATACCGTAAAGGTGTATAAAATAACCAATCATTTTATTCGAAAATTGTCCTATAAAGTATTGATCGTTTGATAATATACCTAACATTGTTGTCTTATTATAATGAAAAATCAACATAAATGACAAAAGTGATTGGATGAATGAAATTATTAGTTATAAACTAGAAAAAATGCTTTAATCTTACCTTTAGAGAAGTACTCTATTCAGACACTTCGCGTAAAATACGCAATTGTTAAAAGCAGTCGATTTCATCAAATTTTCGTTGATTTTTAAATACTAAAATACTTTTTTTTAAAATTTAATTATTAAAATTCAAAAGTTTTACTTTTAAGTCTGTGTATGTTTAACAAATCACAGACATAAATTGTTTTGATTTTGTTTTCGTTTTACTTTTACTTTTTGTCTTCTTTTACAGGATTGAATGTTCACAATTTAAGGATAAAAACTAAAGAACAAAATTTATATGATTAGAAAAAAAGAAATGTATATGAAATATTTTGTGATTTTTACTAAAATACTTCAGAAAGTGCTTCAATGCTTCATTATTATTATTATTATTATTTGGTTAAACGAAAATACGAATTTTCATAAGGGTTTTGTAGTTTCTGAAGAATGTTTGTGCAGATATTTTTTTAAAGCTGTACCGAAGTTTAAAAAAATTTAAAAGTACTCTCTCGCTCTCGCAAATTTAGGAGACTCATGAAATAAATAATAACCTTTTTTCTAAGCTGTTCTGGGAAAGCTTTATTTGGATGAAAACATTTGTGCATTAGGGGTAAAAAGAATTTTTTTTGTTTCATTACAGCAAATAACATTAGCAAAATAAAATAATTTAATTTGACACACTGAAAATGTAAATACATTTTTCACGGACAAGTTTTACCCAAGTGTTTCTTCAAAAAAGAGGAAATGCTTATGGAACAAGGGAATTAAATTTAAAGAATAAATTAAATAACCTTTTGAAAGACTAATCTTATTTTTAAAAATATTTCTTTCCTTGTGTTGACAGAGGAAGGAATTCAATTACTTGTTTTTGCTTAGAAAAAAAAATTATAATGTCTTAAAATTATTTTGAATACACTATAATTTTTAAAAATATTTTAAATAAAGTAAATTTTAAGAGAAATATCTTTAATAAATAACCTCAAAGGCTAAAATCTGATCATTCCAGCTAAAGAAATGTGTAAATGAAAATCTTGATGAAGCTATGTTTTTGTTTATACTTGTAAAGCGAAGAAAATACCTTTTTTCGCTTGATCATTTATCTGTCACAGCCATGGACCTTACAGTTCTTGAGCAACTTTAACTTTCTTTGAAAAATTCTCTAAATTTAATACTATCACATGACAAATTTAATTACGTGTTCTCCATTGAATTTAAAGCTGCCATTAGTCCTGCACCAGTTGTTCTTCTGGTAAAATTTAGACAATATTTCAAATTTGATAAATGGGTAAAAATGTTGATCTATTAAAATTATTCAATTTTTTTTTCAAAATTAAAAAAAAAAAAAAACATGATTATATTCAACATGTGACTGTGACGTCACGTGAATTCAGGAACATTTCGACTGGAAACACGTGTTTGTAGTTATCATACGACAAAGGTGTCCCATGAATTTAGCTCCATTTACCAAAGCAAAACTAGCACGTTCATCTGCAAACGTGTTTTCATTGTTATTTTACATTGTGAATTTTGATTGGGAATTTATTTGTTGGTAATAACATGTTTGTTGTCTTAATGGCATTTTTTTTTAATCTTGTATTACAATTGTCTTAAAAATTTCGTTTTTAAAAACGTAACATATTTAGATGAATTGGCATTTCCAATATTTTAAAAAAGAAAAAAAAAATCGTTTGAAATAAATAAAACCTTTTAAAAGAGTTTAATTGTATTTCCTATTTATACAAAGAACATAACTTTTTTTTTTTTAAAAAAGGATAATTTTCGATTAAGTTGCCTTGTTATTTTTGCTCTTACAGGCCATTTTTAATTTATGTACCATTCAATTTTTTTCTATCGATATTTGGTATATTACAAGACGATTACAAATTATAAATAATCACTGGGATGAAATGTAATAGGCAAAAAAACCCCGAAAATCCTTTTTTGCCAATATATTAAAAGACCCTTTTTAAATTAAGATATATTTGAACATTTTGTTAAAAGCAGATTACTAAATTTCGGAGCAGAATTCTTTTGATTCGAATACATACAGTTCGGAATTTTATGTTTCCAGATTTATTTCGCTACTCGTTCAATTGTGTTTTATTTATTTTATTAAACCAAAAGCGCACTAAATTTTTATTGTTTTTTTGTTGTAAAAATAATATTGCAACTCCTTTTAGTTAATGCGAAACAAATTCCTTTTCTGGTCTTGAAAACAATATTTACTAAAGAATTCATATTTCACAAGATTAATACATTAAATTCTGATAAAGGTCTATAATGGATAAGAGTTTATACCTAGTTCTTTTGTGATTTAACTTATATATAGTGTAAGTACTTTTGACTATCATTTCACCTACAAAAAGACTGTGCAAGATTTCCTACTTTTTAATGATTTGAGAAAAAAAAAGACCAGACAAAGGTCAAATAAATTTTAATTGTTTTAGAGGATATCAGTTCTCAAAATGTGTGAAACATTTGACCAAAGTAGCTCTGTGCAGTCGTCATAAAGTGCAGTTCTGTAAGATAACTTAAATTTTTTATTTTAATACACTCAGAAGCAACACTAGAGCTGTTTACACGTAACTTTAAAACATAGAAGAGTGCTAAAGACGATGGCATCGCCTTTTTAACTTCCAAGCCACATCATTGTGAGGACAATGACTCTCCATAGATTCAACGTAATGTTTTTTCATCAGCACGTTTCAAAACTCAAAATTGATGAAAACAATGAAGGCACTACGAATTACTTTCATTTGGCTATAGCGAACATGTGAGAACAGGTTTATTCTATAGTAATTGTTGTTCTTAATTGCTGGATGGGCTATTCACGAGGTCTGTCCTCCTGAGTCAGCACTTTAAGCTAGAAAAAAGTTTTTATATAAATTTCAAAGTTACTACCAAAGAGTATGTAAGTAGTCAGTGAGTATTATCATACTATTAGAATCAAAAAGGTTCCAAGAATGGTTCCTTACATTCTCGCAGGGGTTCGTTGGAGGAAAATATCTGTTTCGGGGATCGGCAACACTAATAAGCAAAACACACAGCTATGTGGAGTTTATTTCCTGTACTGTTGGCGTTAGCTACAGATCATTTCTGACAAAGTGAATTTTTCATTCGTCGGATTTTTCAGTTTCTAATTTGAGCACGTGCAAACATCAAATTCTGTGTTTTGCTCCAGAAATCATTGTTAGACACTCTCGAGATGCCGAAGAGAGCTCACGGAAATGATTCCAGCACCGGAAGATTTTTTCCCAATTCTATGGCTGCAAATGAAATTAAAGGACATGGTTTTGTAATCCAGAAGAGGTGATACAAAATGCGACGAAGCATCTGAAGAATCTCAAAAATGGATTCCAGGAGTGTTTTTTACAAACGCTGGAACAAGCATGTAGATGCAGGTGGGCAGTGCTTTGAAGCCCAATAAAATTAAATTATTGTTCTATTTTTAAATAATTTGTAAGTAACCTATTCAGGGAACCTTTTTGACCCCATCATATATGTATAAGATAGAATTAAGGCGAAAGTAGATATTGGCGATTTTGCCACATTAATTAGTGATTGAATTGTATTTGTGTAGCTACTTGAAAGTTACAAAATCACAAAGGACTGTTTCTTTGCCAAAGTGTGAGAGGTTACAACTCACTTCAGATACGTAACATTTGATTATCACCTTTTAGTCTGTCTTGTCTGCATTTTACGTACTCATTTCTAACGTTTAAATTATAAAAATAGTGAATAATTGCAGCTACCTCTTTGTAATCATTCCATTCACAGGTTTAATGTCTTCTCCAACTATGTGGTTCATCTTGGGAACCCCAAAGGTTAACGAGATCTCCACCTCAACCGACATGAGGAGGGGTACCACGTCATTGAATTTTAATTTTTCTTTTACATAATCTTAAAACTTTACATATTTTTATATTCGAAGTTCTCAGCTTGTGAGTATTAATAAATTCTGATATATATATAATTTGTTCAGCAGTGTTTTTGGAAGTAAATAAAAAAATTTCGTCTCTAAAAACAGTAATAGTATTACTAAGCGTTTTTCTGCAAATAATTGCATTATTTTTTGAAGACTGATAAAAAAAGGTGTTAAATGTTCATGCGTTTTCTGAGAATCCAGAAATTTAGTTCAATTTCTACACTTCAGGTTTGTTTCCATATATCTTACTTTTTTATTCTGGAAACTGGGTTTCTTGAAATTCATTAAGTGATTTTTTCCGTTTTTCCCTTGGATGCTAGATAGGTATAAAATTACGAAGTTTGTCGCCAATAGTCATCGATTACATTTGAGTACAGTGTCAAGGTATCCGATTGATTTAAAATCATCATTTTCTTTAAAAAAAATCGAAAATTATTTTTTAGTCTATTTTGTGGCCTGTATAATACACTTTCTAACCATATCTTACTTTTAACTATGTGTTAAATAGAAAAAATTACAGCTGTTTTTGTTTGGGGTAGTAAGCCCAAATCGAAATCGGAAATTTAAATCCGAAACCGGAAGTGTGAGTTTACGGTTCATTTTCAACAGCAAAATACGAATTTTAATCATTCAAAATATTTTAGCGAATTATTTTCATGCTTAGTAAACTTTATTTCACTTTATAAATGTTTTAATAGATATATTTCGCTTTCAAATTGGCAACAGTTAAATGATTGCAATGTTTGATTTGATTCGAACGAGTTGTGTCAGTTGCATTTTAATTAGAGCTCTGTAGATTTTTTTATTGTTACTGTTATATAATTATAGTTATTTTTTTTTAAATTAAAATTGTCATGCCAAAACCAAGATCAGTAAGGCCAAAAAAGATGAGATTTCATGGAAATTGTTCCACTCGAAATCGTGAGTTAAATTCTTGGAGTTCCAGTGCAAGTGCGTCCAAACTGAAAGAGAGCAACTTCCTTTTAGGTATAGATGTTCCTAATAACAATAATTCTGAAGAATACTTTGAACACCGCACATTATTAATTTAAACATTTTAATGTCTGTTTTTTTTTAATAATATGCTATCCTTAATGTTATTCAACTCAATTATTGCTCTTTGAAGACTCAAAGTTTCTCGTGTGTTCCAATTTTTTAAAATGTAGTAAATGTTCTTTTACAAAAGGCTTTTCTGCTACTGAAAAAGTGGGAAAGAACAACATTATTAATATGTGTTTTGTCCTTAGAAAAACTTAACTTGTGTGGATAAAGGATACACCACAGGAAAAAATTGTGTTCGACACTTAGTCTTCCATTCCTTTCGAAGTTCTCTTTTCAACAACAAAAGAAATCCATTTTAGAAAGCGTATCACTTGTTGCTGAAGAAAACATGTTAAGGACTGCGAAAGAAGTAAGGGAAGAAAAGCAAGATAAAAATAAAGTTATCAGCTATGGTGTGTCTGTAGATGGAACGTGGCAACATCGAGGCTAAAACGGTAACGGTTATACATTTACGTGGAACCTTAGAGAAAGCTCTATTATCCACTCATCATAATAAATTGAACAGAGAAAAATTTGTTGAAGTTACATATAAAAATAAAAAGCAGTCCACATTAAATGCAGCGCAAAAGCGCTGGTGGAGGGTGGGTGGGAAACTCCCAATTGATTTAGTTTCCGTTTCGCTTTCATTGAAAAAGAAGAGAGAATGACGTCACATCTACATGACAGCAAAGCCCGTCTTTCAACCGTCTGCCGCATCTCGACGGAACGAGGAGAGAGAGGGGATACATTTCTTTGAGAAAAAAGATTAAGAGAATAATATTTTTAAGTCCGTTACACGATACTTCTAAGATAACTGCGTGCGGTTATTGAAAGGAAGTTTTAAATAACCACTTGGAAGAAAGTAAGAAAAGGTAGAGGACTTTAAAATAAGATCGTGAGGGGTGAAGTTCCCCACTAAACGCGATCAAAAACTTGCATGGCGCGGGGAGGGGGATAATTAGAGTGAGTGAAGTCTTTCAAAAGAAAACAACTAGTGTAACAATAAAGCTCATAATTTTTTAATTCGTATCAAGACATTCTCATCCTTTTCAGAGCTGGGAAGTGTTGATACGAGTGATTAAGAACTGCTCTAGGTCTCTTAGAAGAGCTAGGAATAGAATTGTCGTAAGCCGGAATTTCCCTGATGATTCATTTTGAAATCTGTGGTAACCGGTTGAAGAAATTTTCTGATTGTTTTTGATGAAATCAAGAAGCGGCGGAACATAAGATCTTATGCAAGACTTCGTTCCTGACAAACCAAGGTGCGTTTGCTGCTCTACGCAGTTGAATGTTTTGAAAAGTGTGCAATCTTTTCAGGTGAGTAACTGCCACCCCTGCCCAGATGGGAGAAGCGTACAGCATGATTGGGCGAAGAATGGCTTTATATAATAGAACCTTGTGCCTTAATGCGAGCTTGCTCTTGGGAGAAATCAAGCGATTTAGAGTGCTTCTCATTCCAGCCGCATTTTGGTGGGCGGAACAGATATGTTTAGCAAAACATCGAGGCTATTCGTCCTTAAATGGCTGCGCAACAGACATTTTCATTGACACTGGCAAAGTGTTGGACACGGAAATTTTATCTTCGCATTGCAGAATGTGCAATGGGAAAACCAAATATTTCAAAGGAGAATCACGTGTGCTGAAATTTCGCTGGCAGTTCTGGAAACGTGAAACCTTCCGGTGTTTTCGGAATGTTTGAGTGCTCAAGGATTCAAAAAACACTATTCTGAGTTTAACGGT
>BMAV01001536.1:4850-28301 GCA_019973955.1 Trichonephila inaurata madagascariensis
ATATGTATTTTTTTATTAAATGTATGGATTCACACATTAGCCAAGTGTATCTTTTGTCAGATATTTTTTTTTAGAATATGGCTTAAAATAGTGTTTGTAAATAAAAGATACTAGACTACTCTGAATGTTATATTTTATTCAAATTTTTGGAATATGTATATTGCTGTGATAAAAAGTATCCGGAATTCTTCTTTTAAAATGTATGTGTGTATTGTATAAGCATCGTCTGCAAATTTTTATCAGATATTCTTACTACTTATATAGAAACACATATGAATTTATATCATTTTATCGTCTGAAAAATAAATTCACTTGTTATGAGGAAAACATTTTCACTAGATTGATCGTCAAAAATGCTGAGTGTAATTTAGCAAAGAATGTGGCATTAAAGTTTTTACAATAAATATTATTTGACTGTTTTGTGCATTTTCGTGATGCAATTCAACGAAAACAAACCAAGTTGTTGCAAAAATGATTTATGGGAGTTGCATCATGGTAATGCTGATCCTCAAGCTCTATTATTATGCGTCATTTTTGACAAAGCGTTAAACAAGCACCATATTTTTCTGATATGACATCGTGTGACTTTTTCTTTTTTCACATCTGGAACTGTGCCTCTTCGAATTCTCTGCTTTCACGTCATTTATTAGATAAAGAAAAATTCCATACGAACTTTGCAAGATTTTACGCAAACAACTATAAGACTTGATTTAAAGATTTGGAAAAAAGTTCGTTGGAATACATTGAAGTTAACGGAATTATTTTAAAGGAGATGTAATGAATTATCTTTCAAATAAGTGGAAGTCCTTTGTCTTGTAGAAGGATTCCGGATATATTTTAAAAACATTACTATACATATTATTTTTTCTCCCTAACGTCTCAAGATAAAAAATCATTTGTAGCATTTTACATAGGCAACTTAACATATTTCTCAAATATCCAACTTTACTTATTTTATTTTTATATATTTCATAATACCTGCATAGTCATACAGATTACATATACATTCTAATTATGATAGTTTGGTATATTTCCTACAGCTGTTGTGTGTGTGTTATGAAGTAGTACTTTCCCAAAGCATAAATTTACGCCCAGAACAGGAATGAAACAAACAATTCTCTCGAATTTCTTTGAAAATTCAATTTCAAATTTTCTTAGTAACAATATTTTAAGCCGTGTTAATACTACATTTGAAGATTACGTTTACTGCTACCAAACTAGGTGCTTTCAATTTATCTTGCGTAACTTAAAAAGGGTCTTTATCATTGTCAAATATAGGGACAATAGAAAAAAAATTTTACTAAATATAATTCACTCAAATAACTTTCCTTACATTTTCTGTAAATAAAAATTTAATTTACAAAATAATAGATAATGTAGAGTGATATCTGGGAAACTTTAAAACGAATAATATGTTGTTCATCTTTATATTAAGCTCACAGTATAATAATGATATATTTTATTTTAAAACTAATTTAATTTCTAAAATTATTACTTTATATCCTTTTAAAACTTTAAATTAAAATTATTGCGACATTTGATAATGAAAATATGCACGTAAATAAGGAATATAACATTCTTCAAGTGAGCAAAAACCATTAGAAAAATGTCACATATTGTAATACAGGGTGTACCAGCACGGCGGTTACAAACTTTCAATACAGATAAACTCTAACAAAACGATTGGTAAAAGGAATACATGATCGCTCGCGGAAACGTTTTTCTGATGTAGTAGTGGCGACATAAATCACAAGAAAGATGGGACAAGAAAAAGAGGAGAAAACATGTTTATTATTTTTAGTACAGCAAAAATGCTAGGAAGCTTTTGGTTGGCATATGAGAAAAATGTTGCTTCGTAAATTGAGGCATTACATGACGTACATGCTCACACACTGTTTTTGCTGCCACCCTTGCTACGAAGCTTCATTTTCGTCTGACGACCGAGTGGTAGTAGGATGAAACGTTACACTAACGCTGAGCTGGCTGATATTTATCTGGCGTATGGGGCCGCTAATTGCAATGAAAGGGATGCACACCCTTTGTACGCCAAATAAACTCTCAAATTGTCTGATAGTGGATCCTTCAACGTGGACACATAGGAATGGGATCAAAGAGTAGAATGTTAAGCAATGAGGAGACTGTGTGGGATCTGGTACAGAATAATTCCGGTACAAGCACATTGGCTGTAGCTAGTCATGTTGAAATTTCCCATATAATCATCTGGTGATTCCTGCATACTAATGACTTGCACCCTTATCACCACAATAGGCACCCTTATTGCCCCCTTAAAGTTCTTTCTTTTTAACTTTTTATTGTATTAAGGATAATAAACATGTTTTCTCCCCGTATTTGTGTCCTGCTTTTCTTATGTTACGAGTCGTCACTACCACGCCGTGAAGGTCTTCTAGACCATGCGTTTCTTCCCATCACCTTGGTGTACACTATCTGTCCTGGATATTTGTAACCGCTGTACTGATACACCCTGTATAGTACCGAACTAGTTTTAAAATTAATAAAAAATGTCACAGTATTAAATACTTGAAACAAAATAAAGCTTGAAATTTTAAAACATTAAGTTACTGATTAGGATTTATTCAAGGGAGTATATTTCAAAATACTCTCCATTCAATATTTCAGTATTCAATATCAATAATAATAATTTCAATATATGACTGAGGAAAATATCGGAACATGGAGAGGTAAAAATAAATTAGTATTTTTCTTTGAAATATCTTCTATAAATAACTTAGAAAATAAATGAACCTCCAAAGAAAAACTCAAAAACTTTCCTGAAATTTTTCGCAATGTATGGACAGCATGTTCTTTTTTAAATTCTACAACAATTGATAAGAATAAACTGAAACTGCGCAATAATAAATATTGAATTTATTTATAGGTTTCAGTATCCAATTTAGCATGAACTTTATTTACGAACACACTTTGTTTTCCCACAAGCAATCTGAGAAAGATTGATTTTAATCCAAAATTTTTGGTTGTTTGATATTGAAAGGATTTCACGAGAATATTTACGTTTTTTGTGATTTATATAGAGCAATGACATTGTTATTTTCAATGTCATCTTACAGTGGAAAACAGATAGGGCTATTAATTTTATTGTAATAGTATTGTGATTCAATTTTTTAAAAATTTTATTAAATTGCGGTATTTAATATATAATTTTACTATAGAATTTATTTTATTTTTAATCTAGGTTAAAACTTGTAGAGATTAAGCAATTTACTTGCAATTATATATTACGCGAATAAAATTAATTTAAAGTACCATAAATTTTTTAAAATCTTTTATCAAAAACCAAGAAATTGTTCAACAGAAAATTATTTTGAAATGTTTTTAATTATTTTGTTCAAAATTCAACAATGTATCATTCCAATAGAACACACACAAAGATTTCCATAAGAATGATTTGAGATCATATATTTGAATTTATACTTTAAATAATGATTCATTAATTGTTGAATTTTCATTAATGATTGGATTTTATGTGCATCCTTGCGACATATACATCACTACAAGTAATTTATATAAATAACTCCACTAAAATTATTTTTTTTAAAGTAAATATATTCTCGGAGCAATATTTGTCAGTAATTGATCACAGAATCCAAAAATATCGATGCCAAAATATACTAAATTGCTTTCATTTTTTTCTATATTGCAAGTTCTAACCTTATGTGTAACACATCGTCATTTCGAAATAAACGGCTTACGCAGTTGAAAAGAAAAAAGCCAAACGGTAAAAAAAAAGAGAAATACGTTTTTGTCACTGGAAGTGAAATGGGGTTTCAAAAAGAACATTTCCGGTACTTTGGAGAGCTTCAAATAATAGTGCCACATACTGTGGAAATAATATATTACCAGGATTTTTTCACGTCTACAGGCTACTTCTTTTGCAACAAAAACTTTTGATAGTGTTTATTTCGACCGACAGGTTACCAATACATCACGATTTTTTTTTTTTAAATTTAAACTGAACAGTGGCATTTACTAAAGCATTTTTCCACTATTCATTTATAAGCAAGTGTTGTACATATAGATGTCTAGATTTGAAGAATTTTAATGGCATTTGGTGCAAATCTCGAATGGCATTCTACAAAATAATGAGATCAAGTTAAATCTGTCTCTCCTTTCTACGCTTCAAGCATAATAACTAATTCTTACTTTCAATTATTTTCCATGAAACGATTCTGCTGAATCTGCTTGTATGCAGTTTGTGTGATTTATGTAAATAGCAGTAATTTTTTTTTAAAATTTATGTTAAAGGAATAGTTATATTTTATGTTTCTTATTTTTATGTTAAGGTATCCGACCACGTTTGGAACCGTGATTTTAAAAAAAGTGCATAAATGGTTAAAGTTTTGTGATATTTAGTGTCGCTTAGAATATAATACATGTATAAAATTGTTTTAAGGACATTTTGACAAAAAAAAATTTATTTAAATACAATATTTCGGCTAAAAATTAACTTAGAATAACCTTTTTTCAAAATGTTCTCCATTCGTGAAAAATGCTTGTATTATAATAATATTTTGCCTGTATATAGCTCAGACTTCTATACAGAGGCTCAACTATGTGATTTTTGAAATATTCACATTATTTATAGAGTTACAATCATTTGAAATAATTATCGGCATTTTTTTCTTAAAATTTCTCTCCTCTGTTGTCGTAAGACATGGATAAACCCACTTCTAAGTTATATATTTCAAAAATTCTAGTTGAGCCTCTGTAAAGTGTCTGACCTATATACAGGCAAAATATTATTATAATAGAAACATGTTTCACAAAAGGAGAACTTTTCGAAAAAAGTTTATTCTAAGTTAATTTTCTGCCGAAATGTTGTGCTTACGTATAATTTTTTATTACAATACAATTCTTAAAACAGTTTTATATACATTTTCTGATTTAAGTAACACTAAATACCATAAATATTATCCATTTATATGCTTTTGCAATATCACGGTTTTTCGAACGTAGTCGGATACTTTAATAATCATCTTTAAAAGATACATATAATTAATATATAATAAAATTCTAAATCTCTCTCTATATTTTTGACCACTATTCTCTAACTCTGGATGCATTGTAGTGGAAATGATATTATTTCAAGTATTTTCTACTGTGTAGCATCCTGAATTATATTGGTATATTGTTTTGGCACACCACAGCCATATGGTTGCGACCCCATTGTTATAGCATTCATTGTAGGATGTATGGAATTAGACATTTTAGGAATGTAGGATCTGTAGCAGATTAGGCGAGGTATATGAAGCCACCCATTTGTGAATTTGGCAATGAATAACAAAGATATTCAGTTTGTATATATATATATGTGTGGCGTGTGTGTTTGTCCGAAGAGGGTCAAAATGGCATACATCTAGCTTGAGCTGGTAAGCACAATATTGTGCCCAATATACTAATATCTTAAGTTCAAATTGGTCATCCAGAAACAACTGGGCATTATTTATTTTATGAATAGAAGTTTTTATCTATTTTGGGTATTTGCAAATTCACAACAGTATAAATGTTGGTGTTATTAGCCTTCAGTTTTGAATCAACATCATCAATCGGAAAACTTCAACAGAAAACAAAAAGAAAACAAGAAAGACAGAAAAGGCAAGCATTTAAAAAAGTGTGAAAATATAATTAATATTCTATGATTTTTTATTTTGAATTTATGTCAATTAAAATACTTGCTTAAGACGGAAATGTGTTTTTTTTCTATTCGATTATTGCATTTAAAACAACATTTTTTCTAGCAACTTTTCTCTAATAAACGTGCAATTTACACGAACAAAAAATGTTAGATTTAAGCATTATTGCATAGTTAAGACACGTCTGATCAGTTAACGATGACTACATGCAAATATATGCGTAACATGACTAAGAACACTTAAACTAAGCTGCAATGAAATTGGTATTTCGTGATAAACATTCATAAAACCTAAACTTCCTTCCACGTAAAATTATGTAGATACTAGCATAATGTATGTTCAGATACACGGGGAAAGCTTATCATTAAACTCATGTAAATATTTATCTTGGAAAACACATTGTTTTTTTTCAAAAAAAACATGTTGACTTTCAATAAATACCTTTAATTTTTTTTTATTGATTGAAAAAAAACACGCTTTTTTTAAATTTGCAAGCTAATTTTGAATAAAGTTTTAATTTAAAAACAAAATAAACAATTAACTTTTGTTTTTGGAATAAACAATTAAGTTCACATTCGAATTACGTGAGTGGGGAATTAATTGGAGGATAATCAAGTTTCTTTCTTGTTACTTAGCATTTGTTCAAAATTGCAAAGTGTGTTACCACACCTCACATGTAACTCCGCAGTCTGAAAAAAAATAAAACAATCAAACAGGTTAGATATGTCTTGGATAATTAGTTCCTTTTCGATAATTATGTTTGAACAGCTTCATTTCATTGAACAAACACGGAAAAATTTAATATGTATTATATAATGAAGAATAGGATTTTTAAATTGTTATGATTTTGAACCATTATTCTTTAATTTTTTTTTTCAAAAATAAAATACAGTATCAAAAGAGGAATGAAATGTGAAAGGAATATCTGATTTCAAGCTTCTATGTACTTTGGTATAAAAACTACAAACAGTTCCTTTTTAGAGATATTGACCAAATATGCTGTCAAAATCTAAAATACTTTTGGTGATGCAAGAAAATGTAATCAACACCTTGGGGGACAAAATAAATTGAGTCTGTAATGTTATTGTTATTCGTTGGTGTGTAGAACGAAACAAAACATAACACATCAAACATCTATCACACACTTCCGTCGTTTTTTTCTTATACGATGAACATTTCTTCTGTGTTTTAGTAAGCATGATGAAGTGATTTCCAGGATTAAGTCGTACATTTGTGCTAATTCATACTTCCATCAATTTGTTTCCTTGAGGTCCTCGAAGTTTTGACGTTGACCCCGTTATCTTTGAGATGTATAAAAGCACTATTCTCAGCCAAACGTAAAAAAATGAGGTACGGTAAAATCCGGAGTATAACGCGCTCTTTGAACACAAAAAATAAGATCGAAAACTAAGGGTGCGCGTTATACGCCGGATATAAAAACGATAGCTTTAAATATAACAAAAAAGGATGGGTACTAAAAAAAATTTCTTCTAGATGTATCGAAACACGGTTTATTTAAAAGAAACGACTTGCCTTATGAACAAGAAAAGTTGTAGTTCTAGAAGTATACTATTTTTTCAAAAGTCTTGTATAATACCTTGAATAAATTACTTAAAAACATAAAAACAATGTATATTAATATATTTCAGATGTCTTCGTTAAAAAAGGGGGTGCGCGTTATACGTAGAATATACCTAAAAATTAAAAAAAATTAAGCTTGAAAATATAGTTGCGCCATACTCCGGATTTTACTGTAGGTTCTCATTTGGACTAGCAATTTGGTTTGCGCGACATGTGTTTACCACACAAATATCAATCATCTGGGTAAACAATAGACACCACCATTTCTTTAACCTTATTACACTCTGATACCGACATAAAAATGTTATTGTAATATGTCATTGTCCCATTATTTGGACGCAAAAAATAAATTGATCTTACACTTACCTATGAATTCTAAAATCAACTAAATGTTAAACGAACATTTGCATATTCATAACAAACATATCGACACAAAAATATTTATCTGAATTGTTTTGTACAGCTCCTACTAACAGCTTACAATACTGCCAAGTGCAAAATTAAAAATTGCGCTAATTAATTTATTTTCATCAGTAAGCTAAATATTGAAAACATTATTTTATTGATTTTCTAACTCTTAGAAGTTAGTATAACCTTTAGGTACAACAATCAAATTTAAAATTCCTACTATTAGGTAGAAATAAATAAAAAAAAAACAAGCGTCCCAAATGAGGGGCATTGGTAAATAATGGCCATATTTTACAGCCAATATTTTATTCAGTACGAAAAAAGCATCATCTTTATCGGATATAAAGGTTTTACAGTGATTAATTTTCAATTGTTTCCCTTTATTCTTAAATATTTAATTTTTTTTCCTTCATGCGAAGAAATATCGAAAATTCTTTCTGTAACTAAGAATTTTTTTCCATGTTACATACTTTAAAACTAGAGTGGTGAAAATCTTTAATTAAAATTCACTATTTTTTGTGAGGCAATTATACGTGTGAAAAGCTTTGCATCTTTAAATGAATTAATTAAGTTACTTTTGTAAAATGTTCTGCCAATCATAAAACTTCTTATAAAAATCTTATTATGTACCCTGATTTACTTTAGAGGAAGGGAAAAAGAGATTCATTATATTTTTACAAGATAAAAGACAATAGCTCCTTTTTTTAGAACTTTTTAGATATTTTTTTTCCACTTTTAGAAAACAATCAATGTAAATAATCATTTTAAAATTATTAATAAAAAGACTTTGAAAAAAAAATCGTTATAATAATTTATTTTTTGTCTCTGAATATGGTTATATGCTACTCTACATTTTTATTGTTTTTTATAAAAAAGGAATGCAGTAAAGCACGTATATTATTTTATTTGATGTGTGGAAGAATTCATTTCAATTTGTTATGATTGATTAATAAGATTTCAAATTATTAAAAGAAACAAACTATGATGTTTTCACTGAAAAAAAATCTTTTTTTTCAACTATCCATCATAAATCATTTTCAAAGAGCGAGGAAGAAACATTTTGATTTTTTACTGAATAATTTATTAATGTCCTATATATAAAATGTCGTAAGAATCTATATATCTGAGAAAATAAAATAAAATCTATTATATATATTTTTTTTTTCTAAAGTAATGAAATAAAATTATTATTTTGCTATTCCAACATTAATACGTAAGTTTATAATTAATTACTAGAGATTAATTAAAAGTAGCCTTGTTATATCTAGCGAACACTTTCTTCTTACAAAGAAACTTTTATTCTACATTTTTATAACTTAATACAAGGTTTGGCACCTAGTGGCCGGAAAAGGGTTTTATGTGGTCCGATATTTCTTTCCCCAAATCAAAGATTCATCTTTTATTGTAACTATAACGAAAACAGCCTTCAGTGCCTGAAAGTGTTTCTATTAAGAAATTATCCGTGCAGTGTGGTAGACAAAGTCTCATGAAGATTTCAGGATTTCAAGAAAACTAAACCTAACGTCAATTTGCTTTGTTTTCCCGTTATTGCTGATAATGATACAGCACCTGAAGATTTACAACTTGAATTTATTGCCTTGCATTCTGATCACGGTGGGAAGAAAATTTTAATGCAATGCACTGACTTTTACAAATTTATGTCATTTGAAATATTTCAATGCATACAGAAATTTTTGAGGAAATCGTTCATTATATTTAAATTGATATACATTTGAGAAAAGTGTATCTCCCATGAAGATCAACAACACTAAACATAGATGCATGTTGGCTGACTTAAATTTACATTCTTCAAAGGTAAGGGTACTTTGTGTCATTAAACTGATCTTGAAATTAAGGCGTGTTGGAAAGCTAAAATCTTACTTTTTTCACAATTTAAGATTTTGACATTTTTAAATTATATAGATTTTAACCTTTCTAAAAATACCTTACTTTAACCTCTAGGGTAATTAGAAGCCCTTAAAACCTACTTTTAAATAATCGTTGAAACTGAGATACACCCATTTCAATGGTGAAAAATGTAAACAAAGTACTTCGTTTTTGCTTAAAAGGTGTGAACGTCTGATATGAACTAAAGCATGTATATTTTATTGTAAATTGAGCCTTTTATTTTTTTCTCTTCTAGTCTATTAGACATCTCACTGTATACATTAAAATCAATTTATCTCAAAATGAAAATTTTGATGCTCGGTGTACCTTTTCTGAAAAACTATTGTTCACAGGTATGTAAATTTTTTTGATAGATTTATAATGATGGTTGATATATACTGAAATGAGAGTTTTGTAAAAATCTCAAAAATTTATTTTTTACAATTTTTTTATGTGTAAAATGGGTCAAACTTCACTAAGTTTGATAAAATATTTTATAAACTATGAAAAAAAATTCAAAATTAGCTAAACGCTCATTTCAGTATAATGAAAAAGGTGTACTTTCATTGTATGAAATACTTAAAACATGTGCATACAATAGATTCTTAAAAAATGTACATCGAAAACAGTCAATTTAACATTGTCGGTATAGAGTTTTCCAACTCCCCTTAAATGTGCTTGCAGCTTAGACAATGTGAAATTAGAGTAATAAATTAAATAAAAAATTGACATCTTTATTTAACTTATATTAATTTTTTCATAAATTATTTAAACATTTTAAAAAGTTGCGGTCACCCGATACCCTCCACTCCAATAATGCGGGACAGTGAGTCAACCTAGTTTTCCCCGCCTGACTTAACAAATTAAAAGCATATTGACAACGCACTCTCAAACAACACGAAGGCTATTGGTGAGAGACCTTATACTTATGGACTACAAAAATGATACCTGAGTTAAGGCTACACAGTACCCTTTTTTAAAAATTTTGTTTGGTGACAGTAATAGTAAAAATAATTTATGTTTTTTATTCGGATTGTATAATTAAGCTGATTCTATAAGTAAAAAGTCAGTTTGACCAGCCACTATTTTCCAATTTTAAAATTAAGAATTTTTGAAGTTTTTATAAACTTTTAAAAAATAGTAACTTTTTAAAAAAATTCAGTCATTTCAAGTTATTTATGTTTCTTTTAGATTATTTCAAATAAAGTTAGTATGGATTTGAAAATATTTTCGATTGTTGATTTTTAATAATTATTTTTCTCGAAAAACAAGGGGAAAACACGAAAGTTTTTAAAATAATAACTTAAACATTTTTTTAAAAAAAAACATAACTGGGTATCTCAGCTCTAAATGCATACTAACTTTATAGAGAATACGTTTGGGAGTGTATAAAAAACAATTCAAGGTTCTATCTGGTTCAGAGCAAAAGCCTCATTGATTACAAAACACTCCTTCAAAATTGGAAGTCTGAGAAACACGCATTTAAAGTTTGTAAAGGCATAAAACAAAAACTTATAATGTTCGTAAAGCTCTAAATTTTTAATATGTTATTGCCCAATGTATGTTCTACATTAAAACACTATTTTAATTTAAAATAGTTGAAAATAATATTTTTAATTCAAAATATATTTTTGCATAATATTGGTAGCATTTGTTAAAACGACAGTTTATTCAGCTTAATCTTAACCTGATATTTTCAATAAAGATTTTAATCACAAAGCATTTATGTACAAAATAATAATGATACTAACGTAAGCTAAAAATAGACAGGTTTGTTCGTAAAATTTAATTATGTTCAGTTTTAAATTGGGGCAGTTTAAGAAGTTTTAGATCTTTTTGTACGACTTCAAAATACTAAAATATAGTACTACAATATGTTTAATATAATGTAGTTTGGTACATCAAGGAAATATTCAATTTTTTCTGCCACATATGATACTTGTATATTTGGATGTATAATTGTAGAATCAGCTGAGGACTAATTTTTATATATATCCTTTTCAGTAGTATTCCACCTCTTTGAAATTTTGTTTCTCACAGCAACCTGAGAACGTTTTGGCAATGGCGTTTTCTCAACAGGAAAAATTAATGATAAATCTCTTAAGTTATATAAACTATTTTTAAAGTAAAAATTAAGCTTGAAATTGATCTTAATTAAATAATTATGGGAACTCAAACATAATCAAGAAGAAATAATTACAGCAATAAAAATTGGAATCAATAAGCATTTCATAATGAAAAAATAGACTGTGCTCAAAAACTTCAAATATCTTAAAAACTAATTTTCTAACAGATCTGAAATTTGGTGGCATTCTTTTTAATGATATAGGCCACAAAAAAATCCATATATATATATATATATATATATGTATATATATATATATTCTGTAATTATGAAATTTTTAGGGTACTGTGTACTCTTAATACCCCATTCTCCTTACTTCAACTCCAAGCCCACCTAAGGATTTTGGACTATCATAGATTTAATGTGCATCTTCCTCTCTATACGGTGAGATTTAGTAGCACATAGATTAAAACTCTACTCATTTTATAATCCTAATACAAAGTCATTTTCCTTAGCCCTTTAAAAAAGAAATGAGAATGAGCATAAATCTCGTAATGTTTGTAAAATATTTGTATTTTACATTTACACTGAAACTAACGGAAAAAAGTTTTTAAGAGATATTTTGATATATTTCCACAAAAAACTAATTTATTCAATTATATTAAAAGACATATTTCAGTTATAAAGTGATATACTGTTATGACAGCGTTTCTCAAACTGTGAGGCGCGCCCCCCTTTGTGGTGTGTAACAACTCTACGAGGTGGGACGCCAGCATATTAAAAAGTCGAAAACAGAAGATTGTTTAAAAAAAATAATAATAATTTACTGAAAGTAAACTAACAAAATACGCAAACATTATAAAAATAAAATACATATTTATAATGATATTTTGCACTCATAAATGTATCAGTACTACACAATATGTATTTTATAATTAATTTAACAATACTATATATTAAGGACAAAATTATTAATTATCATTGACCCCATGGACTTGTCATAAATATAATTAAAAACAAAATTAACCATTTTATTGATAATTTATACGGTTTATTATTAACCCCTTGACTGCCGATTATAAGTTACGTGATTTGCTTCCCAGTGCCAACCATTTTCCACGTTGCCTACCTACGCCACCCGGACAGCGTATAGTCTAAACATTAATTTTAGTTTTTAAATTTTGAATCTTAAATTTTATAAAACATTCCAGGAAGATGCAATTTTATCAATTTTTGTTAAAACAAATATTTACGTAATATATGCTTTTTGCTTACCTTAAGTGCTTCAAAAAGCAAATAAGTGACTATACCCCCATATTTATTCAGAGATTGTGACTTTCTTCTAACTTCACAGGCAGACATTCATATTATTTTTAATCCGAAGTTCCACAGAATATTTCTAACTATTTGACTTTTATCAATTAATTGGAAATCTAAAGTAGGAGAAACTATTGTATCTCAGCTCATTTCAAATCACTGTACATTATAGAGAGGACAATATCTACTACTATAGGACGAAGACATCTTTCTAATCAAGGGCTATATTCAAGACGACTGCTTGTGCGTGCTCCTTTTAATCGAAGGCACAAAAGTGCCCATTTACGTAAGACTACAGACAATGTCCATTGTTGTTACGTTGAACAATGTCAGAGAGAACCTGAAAGCAGTGGCTGTCTGAGCTCTTCATAGAGGAATCTCAGCTTACATTGAACAGCGAATCGAATTATGTTCCGATATAAAAAGAGAACAAGACGCAGAAATGATCAGAAACAACGAAATTATATACCATATTGCATTTAGTGTTTGGCATAAAAAACAGTAATTTCATGCAAGCAGCATGAATTGCAACAAAAATTAAAAGATTGAACAGAGATTAAAAATAAAGTACAAACAAATTTAAATACTAACGAAATGTATGTATTGCATTTCATGAAGTAAAACTAAAAACCTCTTTTAAGAGAACTTTTCACAAAAAAGTACATGGCCACTTCATTCTCAGTTGTTAGCAAAACTGCACAATAACCAACTAAATAATACATTTCAGCTACCACGAAGAAAAACAGAAACCGAAGTATAATTGGCTGCTCATAATGTTAAGTGAGGCACCCTTGGCTTTGATGACAGTGCCACAACGAAAGTCTTTAAAATAAATTAATTCTAAGTTACGCCCAAGGAGTATTTCGTTGCACAAAACTTGCACCAGTGATCCAGGTGTCCTGTCCAATATTTCCCCAACCATCTGATTCAACTGGTTTTCAAATGGATTTAAATTTAAACAAAAACCAAACCATTTCAATAGAATGATTGTGTAGTCCTATAGCTATTATTTTACCTACAATTATGGAAAGTAGAGGCTATTTCGATCCTGAATTTTTGGGTACAACTCGGTGACTAAGGTCATTCTTCGAGATTGTTAAAAGACCTGCAACAATATTTACTCTATGAATAGACTAATTTCAGTGTCCAATAATTCAATTAACTACCTGCAATATTAATGATAAAACTTGAAATTTTTCATTTATTTTATACGCTGCGGGTGAAACTGAATAAATATCTATGTAAATCCCAATTATATTCCAAAACTCATGTTTTTGTGATAATATTTTCAATTTATTTACAAAAAAACAAAGAAAGAAAGAACGAAAACAATGGATGGCAATTCACTTCATGTTGTAAAAGTGCTTCTGACTTATTGGTAAGTTTCAACATATCAGCCGTTATTGTTTTTAACTTATCTCACTGTATTAAAATTAGAATGGTTATTTTTTTTTTAGTTTTTCTACAAGAAATCATGTCGTATTTCTTTGTAGTCATATATTGGGTTCGAGACCAAATTAAAGTTTTTTAAACTTTAACACAATTTTCTACGTGTGTGAGAGAACATTTACATTTAATACTTTCTTTTATTTCTGCCCTACATAGCGCATTCTCAAATAAATGATGGGCATGTCTTTTTCTTCATGGGCTATCACTGCTGATCGATATGTAATATCAGGTGTCAAAGATTTTCTTTTGTAACTACTCTTTTTATACTTTCTGTCGTTGCATCTTTTGTAACAAGTATATAATTTCTTATTGATTGTATCAAATGTTGCACGTTCTACAGAAATAAGAAGATTCACCGTACTACAGAAATATTTCAGCCCCATTTTTTTTACTAACATATTTCATTTTAAAACAAAACTTAAGTTGATATCTAGAACGTTCCTTTTATCATCAGTCATTTTACAGCACAAATAAAGGGACAGAATGCAGTGCAGGGTTTTTTAAAATTTGAAGGGAAAACTTATTTTTCTTTCTGTGTAAATTTTCAGGCATCTACGGAATATTAAATGGTATGACACTCATAAAAGATTTGAAGAAGAAATAAAATACATTATCTGGTATTCTATCAAATTATTACTTATTTTGGGAAAATTTGCATTGAGTGAATAAGAGCTAAGGCACTCCGTTTTTTGCATCGTTTTTTTTAAGCACTTGCATTCGTTTTAGGATTATAATGACTATTTCTTACAAAATGGTTTCCAACGAAACTTATTTGATGATAAACAAATGCTATTTTTCGATTTGGAAATATTCATTTTTCAATTAAGAGAAACGAGAAAAAAATTGCAGGTGAATTCATTTAAACACATTTAATTATCGTGTGAAACCAAAGTAAAAAAAATGAAAAAGCTTTGAAAGTAGCAAAATTTACAAATCCATTATATATTCATGCATGCATAAGTTGTTATAAATTGGTACTTAGCTAACTTTAGTGTATAAAAGAAATTTGATTTGTACTCCTGTTTATATTACGTTTGAATCAAATAAACTTCAAAATATATTAATGAATTTGCCAATAAAATAAAATTTATCGGTTTTTTCTGTATTTATTTATAAAAATTGACATATTTTCAATAAATCAATATTATGATTGACAAGTATAACTATTATAAATTTATACCTTATGCATACATTCATGTTTTTTTCCCCTGGAAATATTTCACTAAGAGAAATTGATATTCAATAGAGCATTGCTGTGAAATTTAGAACTTACTCAGGATCCCAAACATATTTATTTTTATTTTTTTTTATTTATCCAACTCCCATGCTTGGCTTCTTGACCATTTGTCGCCAAGCCTCACTGAACCGAATCACGATATCATCAGCCGGGTAGTCAACGAGTCCAGTGCATGAAGAAAAGGTGGTCTCCATCCATTCAGGCATGGCCGCAGAGTGGGCAGGCCTTGTTGGCAGACATGCCAAGCCAGTGGAGATGTACTCCCAAATATCATGTTGGGTAGTTAGGCGAAAGCAGGTAACAGCCTTAGCTCTCTCCAAGTGCCTCAGGATTGGGGCCACAGCGGCCGGAGTTTCCCATGGCTTTCCACAACTCTTCGTTTTTTGGCTCATGACAGTATATTTGTCAATGTGTATGGAGATTATGCTCTTTGCTCTTCTGAGGGTCAAGGAAACTTTCGGTTGAGTCGAATTCACTCCCTGCTTGGCTTTTTGATCAGCTCTTTCATTGTCGGGGATCTCAATATGTCTTGGGACCCACTGTACGGCCGCAGTACAGCTATATGCGATGAGCTCTGTTCTGTGAGCTTAGTTCGGCACTGAATTGTGTTAAAGCAGTCAGTTGGTGTATTACTGCTTGAAGCTAAAATTGAAGTTTAGGAGTCTCTGAAGAAACATTTTTTGCAGGAGCTAGGCCAGCGGATAGTAAATGCGTTGTAACTTCACAAACAGCCAAGACCTCACCATCGTAGTTGGTGGAGTTCTTTCCCACGACCAATGAGCCCTCATACAGCTTACACAATCATCCCGTGATGGCTCTGTTGGTTCCTGGCAAGTATGAGCGGTCAGTGTAGGTATGGAGCCACTAATTTGCTGGATATCTTTCTTCGATCGTTTTCAGAAAGCAGGATTTTAATTCTTCAGGAATGGCATTAGTCGTATTTGATGTCATGTTAGTTACGTTGAGCCGTTTAGATGGAAGGGCAGTAGTGACTGTGGAGTAGAACTGTATTGGAGCACGGAGAATCATTAGTAGCGGAAGTTGGTGTTTCTTCATAAGAAAAGTTCCGCATATGAAAGAAGAGAAGTCTGAGTCTAGAGTCCCTGTGCTGCATGGATAACAAACATATATTTTAACGCAACTCTATCATATATGTCTTTTCCAAATGGAGAGATTTTTTGAATTACTTTTTAACATCTACTGTCTGTAAAGCATGGATAATACTCAGCCTGGAATTATGAATTAATTGTATACGTAGGCTTCTGATAACGTGCTTGACTATATATTTTATGTATTTCAACAAATCATAGAGGATTGACTGCCTTTGTATTGTTTCTCTATTTTTTAAAAATATTTAACCAATTTTCATTTATTTATGATTTCATTTCTCTCTTCATTTTGATAAGAAGAAGTTATTTTTTTCTACGTAGTAAAATACAGCGGATAGGGGACATAGGTATCTTGAGCATTTTTAATCCCCAAACTGAATTATGAGCCGGAAAATGCTAGTTAAAATTCTGGATTAAGTTTTTAATTATTCTTTTATTTTTTACTTTGAAAATTTCGTATTGTATAATAACCATATAATATTTTAAATTTATTTGTCCCACTAAGTTCAGAGTTTTCACAGGAAAGTATAAGCAATATAGTAATACATTTGAGTCACACACATCTACGAAACATTAACATCCTTTGTTTTTAAATCTTAATATGTGAGGTTTTGTACTTTAATAAAAATATAAGCAATTTTTAATATTTGATATAGCATGATTTTTAGGCGTTTTGAGTTTATATAAAGTTTACTATATCTCAGCCAACATTATTTAAGCAATACTGAACTCCCAATGAATATAAATGGAATTGAGTAACATTAAAAAAAAAAAAAAAAATTTTTCTAACCCTTAAAAACTACATAAGTCAAGTAAAAATTTATCTTAAAAAAAAAAAAAAGAAGTATGTATGCAATCTTATGTTGTAAAATTTAAATTATATATATGTATATATATACTACCTTTTATCCTTTTTGAAATGTTAATATTCCGCAATTTATTTATACATAATTTTGCTCCAATTTGCTTGTACCGAAGCAATTTAAATCTCTTACGATAAAACAGGATGCATATAATATAAAATATATATATATTTATTTCATTTTATTTATTTTGTATACCTTTTGAACATTGATGTCAGTTTAGTATTGTTAAATTTTGAAGTATTCTATGAAAAAATTCAGATTTTAGCATATATCAACTCATTTCATGAAGCTTTACATACTTTATTAAAACAATACAAAATAATCGTTTTCGTTAATTTTTGATACTTGTTCGCATATTTTCATTTTTCAAGAAACCATTTTCCAGAGGCTTTCCGAAATAAAATCCTATAGTTCAATTTTATTGATAGTAAAGTTACCTTTGTTGTCACTTTTTATGATTCCGTTATATACCAGAGGTACAAGCAATACATTTTATTTTGTTTTAGTGGCATTTTTTATTGATCTAGAGTCTAACACTTCGTTAAAAAATGAATGTGCTGATAATAGTAATTTATTATCAATGATAATTATAGTATATTTAAACATACTAAACAATATGCAACTAAGTCAAAAGGTAATTATACATTCATGTTTTGACCAAAACGTATATTGCTCTAAGCTAGAGTGAGCTTATCGTTAGTAATATCAATTTCTAAGCACTCTCATTTCGACTGAACATGGGAATGATTTATAAAATGTTATCAGATGAATGGGTAACTGGAGACTCAGCACATCTGAACTAAGCATTTAGTTGATATATATAAATAATGATTCTTAAGACGTCTGTTGCATCTAGATTGCAGATATTTGCCTCAAGTGTGCTGATTTCAATTATGTGGCAAAATTTGAAAGAGATTGTGGTATTGGATTCAAAATTCCTCGAAAGAATCGCTCCAAGTTTTGATTGAAGCAATTTTGTGATTATTCATTACTCACAGGGAAAATCAACGAAAACACACCACCACACTACTTATGTTGATTTTTCAGATATTTAATTTTTTTTTTTTTTTGCTCTGGTCAATCCATGTAATAATAATGATCTTATTAATGGACATGGTGAAAAAAGAAAGAAAAGTCGCTGTTAAGTGATGGGAAAAAATGGAAAATATGACTGAAATTACTTATACTTTTATTTAAATGTAATTTATTGTTGTCCAAACATATAACAGTTTGGTAAATATAAATTTTAAAATAATAATTAATTACATATTTAATATAGGTCTTAAGTATAAAATGCATCCAAAGAAAATACGGTAGAATTCGAATACACATAAATGTTCTACTCAAATGCATGATATTTATATTTGTTTTTTAACCTCTTAACTGTCGATTCAAAAGTATACTATTTGCACTACAGTGCCACCGACTTTTACATAAGAGCTTGTGTGCGGTGTATTGGGGGGAATATAAAAGGCACACATAAACAATTTTTTTTCTGAGATAAGTGAATCCCTTGCAAACACTGCCAAAGTCATTTTATTAATTCCACACCCTTTGTGATAGTTTTAATGATAATAATAAAAAGAAATCGCATTTCGGCAAGACGTATATATACGCCCTAAGCACTCAACACATCGGCTGTCAGTGGATTAATCAATAAGTAAAAGTTAGGATTTTTAGCTTGAATAACTAAGATGTCAATATAATAGACTATCTTTGCAACAAATCTCAGCAAGCAAATGATTATTTTTTTCGAAACTGGTGGTATCAAAAAGTTAAATTAATTAGAATATAACTTCAAATGTACTTTGCTAATAATAAAATAAACTGATATGAATCAAATTGAAAGAAAATCACGTTTATAAGAGTAATCCACAACAACCAATGGCTTGGTATTTAGAATTACAGCCTTAACGTGAGAGCAATTAGTGACGGATCTTGTATTTTTTAACCGCCGTCAAGTGACGACGATGTCCTTCGTGCTGCTTTTCTCATTTCCCAAATTTCCACACCATGCCAATGTACACACTTTGAGCCTTGATAAACCTAACACACATAGAGGATCATAAGTGCCACCTGCCCTCTAACTCATGACACTACAGAAAAAGGGCGTGGGTAGCTAGTGGTTAGACATCGGACTCCAGACCGGAAGACCTGGGTTCGATGCCTGATGCCACCATATACCCTCCGAGTACACACAAAGTACGTGCTCGTTAAATTAGTGGGTCCGTAATTCTATTGGGGGAGACGCAGCAGAAACCACAAGTGCAGAGGGAATATTTTCCTCCCCTCCATTTCCATGCCTAAATTGTGGAGGTGGAGATAGGTGGTGTCACCATCTATCGTAAAGAATCTATCGTCTCAGGCGGTGGCCAAATTCATTCATTCTCTTCGGGAGGACACGACAACAACAACACTACAGAAAGAGTATCGATTAGAATTTCACAAGCCACCCATCCGGTATATTGGTTAGTGACGTTGACTACGTTACAGTAGGGCATGTGTTCGAATCCCGGAGAAGGCATGTGTGTTCATAAATGTATAGTGCCTTCGCGGAAGGGAGTACTCTAAAAGGCCCCTAAACAACACCAGAGTGTTCTCCCTTAAAATCGAGTGGAATGGAGTAAAATCGTAGTGTCACCTGCATGGTGCTCAAAGCTAAGGCTAGTGACAGGCGTGAAAAATCTAGCCCTTAACCGCGATGAATTTTGTGAGCCTTGATCTGATGTTACGGTCGATCAGGTATTATAAGCAGCAATAGCAACGAAAACAACGCAATTTCACAAACAAAACTACACAACTACCGCGGCCTTCAGAAAATCAAAAATCCATTCGGCACTTCTGATACGCGGATTAATATTACAGAAGTTTCTAGAGAGATTTCAGTGCAATGAATTTCCCTAAGGTGTAAATAATTTTGGAAAGAAGAGTTTTCATGAAAGTTTTGAAAGTGATTCTTTTTTCAGGATAAATATATTTTTATATTAGGTGGAATGATATTGAACATCTTACTTGCACTTGAAATATTTTTAAATATTTCATGGAATTTAATCTTAAAAAACCAAGCTACTTTTACTTTTGAAAGTAAGACAAAAAATAGCTCTCTATAAACTATTTAAACAATTTTATAAGACTTTTTTATAAAGTAGGAGTTCAAAATGTTTTATTTAATTAAAGAATATTATAATTATTTATCAATTATAAAGTTAATATAAATAAATATACAATATGTCAATTGTATAAAAATATAATGGTTAAATTATTTATATGTGATAAAAATGTTTTACTTAAAACTTTATATTTATTTAATATTGCTTCTTTCAATGTACGAAATAAATTTGAAAAAGTCGCTTACTATTGTTTTATTTCAGAAAATGAAGAAATTCAAATGAATAAAACAATCAAAATAGTGTATTAATTTAGATATAGTGAAACTAAATTCCGTGTAATTACTTACGGAACATAAAGTTTTTGTAATATATTTGTGCAAATCTTTACACAAATCTTATAATAATTCGGTACCATGCAAAATAATCTTTACTTCTATCTCTAAAATATCTTGATTATTCTTATTTAAAATATTTTGAAAAATAAACAGAGAATATTTGTTTAACAAAAAAAAGTTTAATAATTTAAGAGAGCCCTTATTTTATGTTACTTCATCTATTAAACGTATATCAATTTTAAACAAAGAATAGTCTTGTAAATCTTAAGGTATCCGACTACGTTCGGAACCATGATTTTAAAAAAGTGCATAAATGGATAATATTCATGATATTTAGTGTCACTTAGATTAGAATACATGTATACAATTGTTTTAAGGACATTTTGACCAAAAAGATTTACTTAAATACAATATTTTGGCAAAAAAATAACTTAGGATAACTTTTTTTTTCAAAACGTTCTCCTTTTATAAAAATTTCTTCTATAATAATAATAATATCTTGTGTGTGTGTGTGCTTGTATAAAGTAAACACTTCTCCACAGAGTTTGAAATAGAATTTTTGAAAAATTCAAATTATTTTCAGAGTTACCACCAATTGAAATAATTATCCGTGTTTTTTTCTTAAAATTTATCCTCTCGGTTGTATTAAAATATGGATAAATCCACTTCTAAGTTTTATATATTTCAAAAATTCTAGTTCAGCCTCTGAAAAGAGGTCTGAGCTATATACAGGCAAAATATTATTATAATAGATGCATTTTTCATAAAAGGAGAATGTTTTGAAAATGGGTCATTCTATATTCATTTTTATCAAATTATTGTACTAAAATATTTTTTTTACTGTAATAACATTCTTAAAACAATTTTATATACGTTTTCTTATCTAAGTGACACAAAATATCATAAATATAAACCATTTATATCCTTTTGCAATATCACGGTCCCGAACGTGGTCGGATATTTTAAATGAAACCGATCACAAAAAGCAAAGTTGATTCCTGAATCTGCCAAATTGCCATCAAACATACATTTAAGAAATATTTTTGACAAAACAATGATTTTAAAATCTTAAAACTGCTACTGAGGTTTTATATTTACTTCAGCTTCCAAGCACATATTTTATAAATTTTTAAAAACTAATCCTTCTCCATCTCCTAGTTTAACACCACACTAGAGAGAAAGAGAGAGCGATTCAATTTTCTGCTGCACCCAGATTTCTTTTCTCGCCCCGGATTCCAAAGAGTTTCTTTATATTTGCACGAAAAAAAAATTGAAGAACAAGAAAAAAAAAAAAACAAAAAAAAAAAATAGAACTCTTTCAATCGATTTTGATGAGAGTCTCGGTGGATGCGTGTTTCTAAATTAGGATTCTTAGAAAAGAGAATTCTCTTTATGACAGAATGAATTCATGACAATATTCAACCAAATATTCTTTCCTGATTTATTCAGTGATTTTCCTTTATATACTGAGTAGTTTTTAATTAAAATATGTATCTGAAATATAATTTTCACAGAAAATTTTATTTTCCGTGTTTTCTGCTCGATTTGAATGAAAGCCTTTCTTTTCAGAATTGTTTAATTTTATGGTGATTTTTTTTAATTGACATATATATATTACATAATGCAATTTTATGCATATATAAATAATAGATTTCGTGTTATATTTGACAACTTTAGCAATAATTTCATTATTTTGAGTACTTTTATCTTTCTTTTAATTAATAAATGTTTTGATCTACCATGTATTTCTGAATATGGGGTAACCCTAATACAATTTCTAATATATATATATATATATATATATATATATATTCCGCTAATGTAATTTTTAGTAAAATATAACACTAATGTAATTTCTAATAAAAAGTTTTTGTAGTTATAAATGTGGTTGCATTTTGTATAGTTATGTAATTAGTATGAATAGCATATTTTTATTTAAAATCATTGATTTGTTTTTAATATATTTCCGCATCCTTTCTGTTTTGTGCGTACTCCGTATGGGTTACCGGGAGCTGGCCACACAACTGGTTTGTCCTTACGTTGTAAGGGCACTAATATTTTTTTCTTTCTAACTTTGATTAGCACATATTCTTAATTCTTCCGCGGAGATTTTTTGTGATATTTTTAGTTTGTCCATGGTATTGAAATACTTCTCATCCTGGATGTTCTTTGCGGTAAAAGCAGGAATTTTTCATTGAAGCCAGGGATTTATAATCTTGAAAATATTCGATAAAGAACAGAGATTATAGAGGTAATGAGCAATTTATTGCTTCAGAAGGAATGAAATTGGAAATAAATTCCAAAAAAGCCGATATATTATACCTGTCTCTCTTACAATATAAGATCTTGTATTACACAATGCTTTAAATTATGTCTGCATATATATATATATATATATATATATATATATATATATAT
>BMAV01001537.1:0-17721 GCA_019973955.1 Trichonephila inaurata madagascariensis
AGTCTAAAAAACTCTTTTTTCCCCCTTAAAGCATTTTTTTTCAGTCAACTTTATTTCCACGTGTGAAGGGATTCTCTTTCCTTTTCACACTAGAGGTGTGGTGACTGGGAACACATTGGCTGTGTGGAAGCAAAACTGCCTGAAATAAAGTCAGCCTGAACACACTTTCATTTTCCTCTACCACCAATATACCACAGCACACCGGAAGGGAAGAACTGTCTGCTTTGAGAACATATGATCTGTTCGAAATAATGTAGTATATGACCCCAATGGTGTGTTTCCTTCAGAATAGATCTGACGCTAATGAATGATATAACGCTAATATATATAACGCAATTCAAGTAAATTTAATATCTAGGTTATTTTGATAGTTATATATCTAATCCTGAGAAAAATATGCCCCGATACCTTGAAATCCTTTTAAAATATAATTTAACAAATTATTTGTTTGTTAGTTAACTCACTGAATTATAATGTAAATGTCTTTAACAATCAAGATTAACTCTTTTTTTTCAGATTCAGAGACAGCAGCGGAAATTTTTGCTTTAACTTCATTTATTGTTTTTTATATAATTAATTCTCTCTCTCTCTAATTAATTCTCTCTCTCTCACGTCTAGATTGCTCGTGTTGACTTAAAAGAAGTATCGTACAATAAACTAAAGAGGATTTTAAAATCCATTTAATAGGAAATCACTGAAATACTGCTTAACATATTCAGGGAATCGTTAATTAGTCTATCAATGAAAAATACTGAATTTACTGAAGGCATTTCGTCTCCTTCATTCGCATAAACTATGGTTTAAAATTGGTTAATTCAAAAGTAATTCAAATGGAAATCAAATTTTTAGCCTCGTTGTATTTCAAAATTCTAATTTGTACAAATATGATTTTTCCTAAACGGGGTACAATTTTAATGAATTAATTTATAAGTAAATATACATATATAAGATTGACTTTTTCAATTATGAATATCTTAAAAATGATGAACACTCTATACCTTTTCCTTAGAGAGAAATTGTATGAAAAAACAAGAAAGTAATGAAATTGTGCAATTACGCTAATTAGGCTTACAACTACTTCTTTTTAGGAGTAAAATCAGTATAGTAGAAGATGTGTCTTCATTTGAAGAATGATAATTTTGATGCATTATGTTACGTGTACTATTAAATATAAATTTGTTAGAAATTAATGCACGAAATAAATTCATTAGAAAAGTATTCTGCTTTTAATGATTTTATCTAGTCACTCTTCTTCCAATGTCTCATGTCATTTTTAAATACATATATAAAAATACTTGTTGAATATAACTAAGCAAATTAAAGTAAGCATTTCATTTTTAAAAAATTTGTCCTGATGTAGTAATGCGGCTGTGGCAACAATTAGATCATAGTCTGTCGAACTATGAATTGAGTCACGGGGTTCTTGCAAAACAACCGTGTAAAGGTTTTGATTCACACTAAACCTGTCAAGGCTTCAATACTTCACGTTGGTGTGATGTGGATGTTTTAATGCTAGTGCAACAGTTTTTGTATTGTTATCCACACACACACACACACACAATTGACCTTGATTCAACATTAAGAGATCCGTTGTCAATACCCCTTGTGTTATCTTAAAAGAAAATTTATTTAATAAACAATAAAATTGATGAAATTATTGATTGTTGATTAATACAGTTGGCAAGCTAATATAGTACTTATGGATTGTTTTTAGAAATATTTTGCTGAATATTATTCTTTTAGTAAAGAGCTCAAAATATATTTTTTAGTATTTAGTGATTGCGTTTAACTTAAATAACAACAGCAAAGTTAACACATCTTCAAATTAATAGGCGTTACACATCTTTGATTTCATGAAAAATGCAGCTTGAAATATATTAAACAAGTCAAATAATTCAGAACATTATTACATCCAAAGTCACAGATATTTAAATAAAAAATTATAGTAAAAATATTTAACAGCAAGAGTAATGACCACAGGTTTCTTGTTTCGAAATCTGCCTCGATACTTTTCAGATAAATGTGATGCTACCGAAAAATATGTTAACATCATTTCTTTTGTAATAAACTGGTAAATGATATTATTACAAGTTCGTTCTAGTTATTTTGAAAATATAATACAATTGATAAAAATTCATGCAGCGCATTCATTGAAAATTAATTTCTTAACTATAAGTAATATAAAATGGTTGAATTATTAATGCAAACTTCAAACTGAAGCATTGCCAGAATAAAGTTATCTCAACTTTATAATTAAATATAACAACGAAGAATACCGAACCAAATTCTTGAAATAATATTTCAAGTTATAATTATTTTAGGTGTTCTTTACTTAAATATTAGGAAATATATTCGAAGTAATACATTCTAATGTTATTCTGCTTTAAATTTATATGCTTCCGTTTACCAAAAGAGATTTTGTTACTGTGGATTGAAAAAAGAAGAATTATTTAAGATTAAGAGATTCATTTATATTGACATCATAAATTTATTTCAAATATTTTCTCTTGAAACTTGTTTGTAAAGGAAATTATAGATAAAAGTTTTAAAAATATTTCTCAACTTTTGATAAGGAACATTTTATAATATTAGAGCTAATCTAGTAAATTTACATGTAAAAACAACTTAAATAAAATAAAAAATAAAAATATGAGCTCAAGGATTTTTTAACGCAAGCAAATCTTAGTTTATATAATCATAAATACTATTTATCACTTTTATTAAACATAATTGATGCCTCAAATATTTCATGCTTGTATTACTCTATAATAATTTTTCAGGCTGAAAACGAAATAAATATTTAAAATAAGGATTAATATTATTTAAAGTGTTTTCAATATACCTAACCACGCATGATAACAGCACAGTTTACGAAGCATTTTGTTTAAAATCTTTCTGCTTTCATGAAAGACAATGCCATGTTTAAGTTCCTTTAGAATTTTTTTCTAGAATTTAATGAAACAATAAAGGGGGTAAAAGTGATAGTGCAATTGAAGTGGTCATGAAATTATGACTTCTTATCAAAGTTCCATTTGCTGAAACTTGTCTGTGAAGTTGAGCATGAAGTAGAAGAGAAAGTTAATAAAAAGTAAAGAAAAACAATTGAGAAGAAACAATTTTAACTCAAAAACTGCACAAAAAAAAGTTGAAGTAAAAATAAAACAAAAAGAAAAGAGGAGATAGAGTTAAAAGTGTAAAGAAAATGAAGTAAGTAAAGTACCAAAAAAGTTTCATCGTAAAAGACAAATGAGAATAGGGGAGAAATGAAGTTCCAGACAAAAAAAGAGAAATATATCAAATTTGAGTTTAATAGCCTGTACTGACATCAAAAGTAAACACTGATGTTAACTACAGTTTAATCCAACCAATTGAACATACCGAATAAAAATCCAAGCAAAAGTAAATCCAAGAATTTTGAAATATTCTGTAAATTTTGCTTATTTAAGTCTTCTGTTTAAAAAAAAAAAATGTTTCTTAGCTTTCGAAAATGATAAAAATATGACTTTGATTATTTTACAATATAGAACATTAAACTATTTTCTTTATATATTTTTGATATATATAAAGGAAAAATAAAATTTTAAAAACATGCACAATAAAAAATTTTGATCAGAATTTTAAATGATTGCATCATAAAAGAATTTCTTGGCTTTTAACAGAGGATATTCATTCCTTAATTTCCATTAATATTCCTGAAAGTGTGTAAATTTAAGGCAATATTAAAGTACTTTAGGTATTTAACGTGAGATTTTAAATTCTCATTTTCTATGTATTTTAAAAAGTAAATATATTTTGTCAAAAAAAATCTATTTTTTTTAAAATCTAAATTATCTAATGTTGCTTCATTGACGACGTTGTTTCTACTTATCAGAATAAAGTAAATTTTGCATATTTAAGTATCATATGGTAGAAGCAAGTGAATGAATTTTACTTTATCGTTTTAGAGAATAGTTTATACAGAATTTGAAGAACGTATAGAACTAGAATTTGTAGTACTATTATATTAAAATAGTAGCTCAGCTTTTTTATTTATAAGATTTTTATTCCTTATATAATTTCAACAGATACTCTTTTTATTGAAAATGTTTAAACAAAATAAACAATTTACTAATAGAGCCATTAGCTGATTACTTGAATGGTTAACCTAATTGTTAAGGGTAGTGAAGTTTCTTTCCTTAACTACTATATTGGCTTAGAATTTTTTTTTCTTGCGTTTTTGTTGCACATGTATTGTTAATAAGAAAACTCAATGATGGGAGCTTAGATCTTTCAATACTTGTAAACTCTAATTATTGGACATCTCATGTTAAATTGTCCCAGCCTAATTATGAGTTCGAGTGTCCTGGTGTGTCATTAAGATGTACGATATAAAAGGAAGGTATGCACATTAAATTTGTCGAGGCTTAAAATCCTCATTTTGGCCTGTTAAAGAATATCGCAGAATGGTGCACTTGCTCAAATTTTATCAACATCACTTGATCCAAGTTTAAAATTAAGGGATCTTTCAGTCACGGGGTTTTTCACAAATTGTGTCATTATAAACAAATGTTAAATCAATCAATCAAATTACGTACGTATAATCACGAAGAAAAAATATTTTTAAAAATGTATGTTTTATGGCATGAAATATTACATTAATACTTGATACTGTGAAACGAACTGTAAAAATTAAAACATAAGATCACTATAATTTCTAAAATTTGAATTTAAGAGTTAAGGAAACACATTATTGAATTAAATATTAATAAACGTAATATACGTTTGAAAGATTTGTATATTTTTAAACTTCCTAAATCACGTTATAAAAATTGTTTTTGAATCAACAAAATATGTATATATATTTTTCATGTTACCCATATTCTATATGAGAAAAAATATATGCATATGTACTTAAATGTTTATCTACCAAAAAATGCTTCAAAAAGTAAACTGGTGTACTAAAGTTATGAATAATCGTGAGATTGTAAATAAATAATATGATTTCTTAGAAGATAAATGTCAAATTTTAAAGAAGCCAAAGGACTATAGGCGAAAGACCTTGTATACTAAACCTAGGTCAAGTAATCAGTCCTAGAAATTTTTTTTCTAGGAATACTTAAGATTTGTATACTTCTTGTATTCTCGAAAGCCAAGAATGATTCCTGGAAAGGATGGAATCATGAGGTAGCTATTTTTGACTGGACTCTGAATTACGAACTCTCATATAAATTTTAGCTGATCACACTGTTGCAATTAGAGACCATTCATTCCGAATTCCTTGGAACCCCCAGAAGTGAGTAAAAGTGCAATAAAAAAACGTGTGATGCCCACTTAGGGTTGGTGTGAATTTTTCCAGCTTGCAGAAGGAAAAAGTAAATATATAGAACATATTACCTTTATCAGTTCCTCTTTGTTTGTCAAAAATCACTTCGCTTAAGAAAAATATTTAGTTTTTAACTGGTTCAGGACCATCATCACATATATGTGATCACGCGTTTCTCCCTCCACGGCCCATGATATCATATATGTGATTGAGCTTTCCTTGCTCGTAGGCCCATGATCACACCGGTGTGATCAGAGTTAGGAACGTTTGTATATTAATTTTTACAAGCACTAGATGGTGGTTAAAAACCATTTTTTTTTCGAATAAAGTTTCCCAAAACTTTGAACTTCAATATGTGTTTTCGGCTCCATGTTTTTTTAATTAGATCCGAGATATTTATTAGTATGAACAACTGCACATGTTTAGATTTTTCGAGAGAATCGGACATTTATTGGTTCGTGATCTATTGCTCTTTGGATTTCTGTTTATATTTTGAATAATTTGGATTAGTTTTCTAATATTTTCTATATTCGTATGTAAATATATGGGATTTTTGTCATCTTTTTGGGAAGTGTATGTAATTTTTTTTTGTATTAAAATGACAACATTTTCTCTAAATTTCGCAATTGTTTTTTTTTAAATATAGCGAATATCTTTGTACTCAATGATGAGATATTATCATTGATAGTAAATTGTAAGTTTTGGAGCATTTTATTGCAATTAAAATTTGATATGAGTTTTTAAATGAAATTAGTCTTAGCAGGGAATTTCGCCCGGTCCCGTTCGTGCGTATCCTCTCCGAACGTACGGGACGGGGGAAGCACTTCTTTCACCTTTCGCTGGTCCTGAAGGGGTTAAGGCAGTGCTCCTCAAACTTTCAATGCTGGCGCCCCTTTTCAATCACAATTTTTATCGCGCCCCCCTTATTAATTAATAATGTAGTTAATGCAAAATAAAGCCTTGACGCCCTTTAAACTATAATACGCGATCTTAATTATAAACCATACAAATAAATAACGTAAGTATTAAATTTTTTATACGTTACTTTAAGCAAAAAAAAATTAAGTAATAGGATAATTATTATGTTATTTTTCCTTTCTAATTTTAAATTGAACATATTGCAAAATGCGGTGGCTGCAGAAACAAAATATAGATATCAGCTAAATATAGAAAAAGAACTCAGAGGGGGCAAGTTCTAATCATAAGCATTCCTTATAAAAAAATTTGCTTTCCAAGACAAAGCCCATGGGGTTCGTTAATACTTATTAAACTTGTGTGCTCTAATTAAAATATTAATTAATTAGTTATAAAATACTTTGCACCTGATACATTAAAAGTATACCGGCTGAAGTGTCCGCTCTTTACGAGTTCATTTATAAGAAAATAAAACATTATTGATATAATAGCTGAATTGTAAAAGGAGAGTAAAGCCAAGTGCGCGACAATGTTTACAAAATGTAAATTATTTTTAAAATGATTGCTTCAATTATAATTAGATTTAAGCGAATTGTAATTTTAAGCCTCACAGAATTAGCATTTATAATTGATGTTAAATAATGAACAATAATTTAAAATTCATATGAAGAATAATTGTATTATTTTTAATATTTAAACGAAAAGACTTCAACATGCTTTAACCCGGGAGCAGGCGCGTACTCGATACGGCTGAGCGGGGTTATTGAGTCACCAATCCTTTTATATATATATAATTATTTTATTGTACACGATACAAATCGTGATTCAGAGAATAATTTAATTAAGAGGAAGCAAACTTACATACTTTCCAGAACTTTTCAATTTTTTCTTTGGTAACAATTAAATCGTTTTGCCAGAATTATCGATTTTGTGATTTGTGTGTCCCGCGCGACCACTTCCGGGTTAAAAGTCTTGGCCAAGTAATCCTTCAAAAGTGCTCTCCGTGATTTTCCAAATATCATAAAACTCTTTTGCATGGAAAAAGCGCAACACAGAAATATAAATACATTACTTACAAAACTTCCCTAAATGAGAAACAAACACATAAGAGGGGTCATAACTAACTGTACCAATAACTTAGAAGGTCAAATAGATTATCCACAAAAACGGATTACAGCTATAATGTGCAATATTTCAAAAATAAACACAGTGATGAATTTTTATGTTCTTAAATTTTTATATTCTGGGTCTGGATTTTTTTCTGAAAGAGTAGTAAAAATCACTTATCATGAGATTACAGCAAATAAAATAAAAGTTTTTCTTATTTGGTTTTGGATCAAAGATAGCTAATTAGGTATTGAAGAAGTTTTTATTATTGAGATGACTTATATCGCCTATAAATTATATCAGAGTAAAAGTGCATTTCTTACTATGTCTGAAAGTATTTTGTTTTAATTCATTCCAGTAAATTAATTATTTTTTTAAATCTTTTATTTTCGATATGTTCGCCCCCCCTCGTAAGGGTATCGCGCTCCCCCAGGGGGGCGCGCCCCACAGTTTGAGAAACACTGGGTTAAGGAAATGTCATTTCCTGGGTTCCAGCGTATCCAAGCTGTAAAAATTCTGATATTTTGATGTATTGGTCGCAGGTTAAAGTAGGTACTAATAGTTGAAACTTACTTATTTAATTTGTTAATTTAATATTTTTTGCATTAAAACTGTTTAACTGAATCAGTATTTTGAAGAAAGAAAGGAACTCAAAATTTATTTAAGGAAAATTTTTAAAAAATCCTGTAATTTTCTTAATACTTATTCTTTTAACCAAACTTTAGTGAGATATTCTTACATTAATATTTAGTTTCATTAATTTAGCAAAAATATATAGTAATTCTATAAACAAAAAACAATTATAGTTATACATATAAAATTTCCTAAATTCAAAAAGTACTTTTAACGCACGAGATCGTTACTCCAGAAGCAAATAAAATTTCAAGTATAAATGTATATATTAGCAACATTATAGAAATTAATAAGGCACGTGAGCCAGTAAAAGGAACATTAATTTTAGTAGTTATTTTTAATGTATTATTATTATTATTATTATTTTTTTGCGAAATTTTAATTTCCAAACTATTTAATTGTAATATTTTCCATGTCGTAAAAATCAAATTGGTTGAGCTATAAAAGCATAAGTTGCTTATATTTCCTTAATCTTATTTTAACATTAAATAATTAACGTGCTTTGTTTGTGTATTTTTTTGGTCAATATTTAAATGAGTATAAATTTTGAACACTCCTTGTTAAATAATATACTTATAAAAAATAAATTTATACTTATTTTATATAATTATTACTGACATAAAAATAGTTTAATCTTTGATTTTTCAAAATTGTGATGAATTCCCGGGATTGACTGTGTTGTTCACTGAAATTTCCGAGAAGGGCAAAAGAGCGAGAAATCAGAAACCCAAACGGGTACTGCATCTGAAGTGACACTAAATTACTTCACTTCCACACTATGAAATACATGAGGACTTTGGACCTCCCTAGATATAACGGACTTGGTGGGGTGTGGTAGTTAAAAGAGGGTGTGCTATCTCAGGTATCGTCCTCGTCACTTGAACATGGTTCAGAATTAAGATGTCCGTTGCCAAAAGCTCTCGTGTAGCTTCATGTAGTAAAAATTCACTCATTCAGATATAACGAGCCGCAGACCTTCTTATCAAAGGTTCTTCAGTGCCTCCAGAGCTCGAAACCCAAGATCCTACAACGATGCTCATGAGTTGGTAACCATGACCACTCCACCACTTTGAAATCAGAAATGGAAGACTTAAAAGAAGTAGAAAGGACCAAAATTGTGCATAACTATGCATCCAATGATTATACACATATAATTTTTTTTGTGCAATTGTTCAAAGATGTATGAAGATAATATGAATGCAGAAAATAAGATGATGTGAATTTGAATTCGATGTTCTGGTTGTTGGTCTAATTAATGAACTCATGCACATTTCAACTGTATCAAAAGTTTTAATTATTGCTCAAAGAAGACATCGATTTTTTTTCTTTAATCGCAAAATGAAATCATTTCACTTTTAAAAGTAAAACTAGAGCCAAGTCCATTCCCCCAAACCACTTAGGGCTCTAATAATACATCTCGTAACTGAAAACAGGAAGCATGGATGTTTGTTTGTGTACACAAACAAAATGTGCCCTGTCCAGAATCGCAAAAACCTCAATGACATTTCGTTCAATTTCTCTTACATGGAGACCAGATCATAGGTCATTGGTACCCTTCAGAGGAAATTATATTGTGAATGAATAATTAGGTTGAATCTAATGTTATTATTGAGTAGAATGATCTTTCAATGATTCTTAGCTCGATATCTATGTCCCCCATATCATGCTAAGCGGACTCCTCTTTTAGCAAAAGCGCGCGCGAATGAAACCCAAATAGCAATTCCTTTTAAAAACCAAATTTCCTCAAGAATTTTTTTCTGAAAACATTTATTTTTTTTAAAATAAAATACTTATGGTTTCATGAATTCCGAGAGGATGTCTTACTACGTTGAATACTCACTGTAATAATCAAATAATGACACTCACTGTTCGTAGGGTTCTTAAATAGAATTAACCACAAGCAATATAAATCCCCACATCCAGTCTTAATAAAATACACCCATAAGTTGCCAAAAATTTTGAGTGGAACTTTAAATTTCACGGCATTTTTCAGGATATTACTCTACCATGTATTTCTTGACGATTCTCCACCCCATTCTACTTAGCAAACGTTGACGATCATGTATTTAGCTTCTTTAAAGTTTTATATGACTGCTGCATATAAAAATACACAAACTTTGCTGACATGTGTTAAACAACGATGCTAGGAAATTGGCTCGTGCGCTATCATAGGTTATTTAACTCGTGTTTATCTCAACATCTCATACATCGTTTTTCAATGTTCTTTTTCTTTTTATAAAAGTTTTTCTGAATTCGATGCATACACGCTTTATGTAAAAATAATACTAATATTATGTTGTATCAGGATAGTGTTAGCTTCATATATACACGGTAATTTGTTCTTCTATTTTACCCTTAAAACTTCATATGTAAACATTCTTTGCATTTGTCGGTACATTGATATTTTCATAATATTCGCTGTATCATCATAAAATGTCTATAATATATGCTTTATGTTTGAGTTTGAAAGTATTTCCTAATACAGTTGGATATTTTGAAATTGTCTTTTCGTTTATAATTCAGTTTTATAAAACAACTTTTGTTTGAGTTTCTTAGCCTTATTTTCTTTTTCTTTGCTTTGAAAACTTCTGTAAGCATCTTAAACATACACAGAAAAAATATAATAAAAATAGTATTATTTGATTTAGTTACGTATTCGATTGAACTAACACAACATTTTATCCTTAGTTTTAAATCTATGAATTAAATTTGTGGAATTGTCTCATTTTTGTTTGGTTTATTTAATTATTTGTCTTAATTCATAATATGTAATTTTAGTAGCATACGAGGTGTGATAGTTAAATAACCGGACTAGTCTTAAAATGAGATTTATTGAAAACAATGCATAAATATATATTTTAGTCCCTTTCAACATATACTCCCTTTTCTTACCAATACATAACTGTATATTAGTTTTCCTCCATTCAAAGCAGTGCTACGGGTAATTAAATAACACAACCATCCTTAAGCCTGTCGTTTTTGCCTTCACTTCATCTACAGACTCAAAATGCATTCCCATTAATGCATTTTTTACTTTAAAAAACAGGTAGAAGTCGTATGGGCGGACATCTGGTGAGTACAGTGGATGATCGAGCAACGTGCTGTTGCTCTTCATATCCTGTCTTTTCTTTCTCACTCTTTCTCTAAGCTTTCTAAAAATCTTAATGCGCTGTGTTACCATTTGACCTTCAGGTACCATTTCAATAATTATTATGCCATTAATAACGAGCAAAAACGATAAGTAGGACCGGTTCTTGATGTCAGAATATACATTATCTTTAACAACCTTTAAGATATTGCTGTCGAAACGTCAGGGATAAAAGAATAGCTATGTAAAACCAGTTTACACACACACACACACATATACATATATATATTACAACAGTACCATTCTGAAATTAAACTGTCTCTAAGAAAATAAAATAAACAGGATTATATTGGCTGTGATAGAATTATTAGGATGACTATGATTCACAGCAGCTTAAAAACTTCATCAACTTCATCGATTATAGATTAAATATATATTGAAATAAAACTGTCTTTTTTTCAGTACATATTTGGAAATAAAAAACAATTTAAAAGCAAAACGTTAGTAAAAATATTATTTTTAATTTTTTTTTCCTCATATGAAAAGGTGGTCAAATAGAAAACCATTTTCCATGTTCGAAAGTAAATTATTAAAAGGTAAAAAATTCAATTTGATACGAAATAAATTTTGCCGATGAGTATTTTTTATTCCCTTATTTATTTTAAGATTGCATTCATGTGGGTTTATATGGAAGATAATATTCACAAAGAACTCTTTTTATTTAAAAAAATGACATATTGAAAATTTTACACATTTGTTGTATAACTATTTTAAAATGTGAGTAATGTTTTTGTATTGAAAAATATAAATCTGATATTTAAGCACACAAATTTGGGGTTTTTCTTTCTGATAACATTCTGTTTAATATTTTTTATTAAGGATTATATGCTAAAATACATTTTATATTCTCTATTAAAGTACTAAATACAAAACGAAAATACTACATTTTTTTCTTTACTTTGGGTTTGTTTAAAAAAAATAAAAAAGGGAAAACTACCATTAAAATATTTTTTTTTTTATAAACACATGTTTTGCGGTAATTCTTCTTTCATTTAAATCAGAAAAAGGAATTACGGTAAAAACCCGTTTTTACAAAATAAAATCTCAAAACCTTTCATACACCCAGGGATAGATTTTTAAGGGGTTATTCTTTTTTTTTTCCTTTGGGTTTCTCAAACTGTGGGGCGCGCCCCCTTGGGGGTTAATCTAAGGGGCCTGAACATATCAAAACAAAAAAAAAAAGAACAAAAAGAAAAGATTTTTTTTAAAAAGAAAATTAATTTACAGAAAGTAAAAAAAAAAAAATACATTCTGACATAAAAAAAAAACAAAATACACATTTACCTTTTATTACCTTTAAAATGTACAGTGCTACAAATGTATTTAATAATTAATTAACAATACTAAGTTAAAAACAAGTTTAAAAAGGTTTAAAAATACCAGTGCCCCCAAAGGTTGCATATATAAACATCACAAAATGCACTCATCTTGATAATGTGTACGGTGTATAATTAACCCCTTTTGCCCCTAAAAAGTTAGTATTCCCCCCGGTTTCCCCCGGGTCGGTAGGGAGTTTGGGTGGGGGTGCGTTTTGGGGGTGGGGGCAGGGAGGAATATAAACAAATAATCTGAAATAAGTAAATATTAAACATTGACAAGACCCTTTTTTTATTATTCCAAGTTAATAATTTTATGAATACAGCGTACAGAAAGGATAACTTCTTCGTTATATACGTCCAGTTAAATTAACCTTTGGCTGGAACTTAATGAAGCCGGGTGGCCAAGGGGTTAAAGTCATATTGGTTTAGCGACAAGAATAGTATTACTGTTCAATACAAAAAATTTTATTGTAAAAAGGGGGATAAAAATTATGATTGAATATTGGGTCGCGAATATTGAAACTTTAAAAGCACTGATTTACATTTAAAATCTTTTTCCTTTCTTGACAGGGAAAGATGAATCGGTGATATACCTCAAGTGAAAGATTTAATGTGTCATATTGCCTTTAAATTTTTATAATAAATAAATTTTAAAGTGTTCTTTATTTGGTACAATCAAACTTCCTTCAATTTCCAAACTAAAAAGATAATTGGAAGAAAAAAATGCAGTCCAAAAATTTTAAAAACCCCCTAATAAAGATTTTTTCCCCCTAAAAACTTTTTTTATATTCTATTAAAGGTTTTTTTTGAATACGTAAATTAATTTTTGTGCTAAATTATTTAAAATTTTTTTTTCCCAACAAACTAATTATTTTTTTTTCCTTTTTTTTTTATGTTTAGGGGGAAAAATAATTTTTTAAATTTTTTTTTTTTTTCCTCGGAAAAAAAAGAAAATGGTTTTTTGGGGATGACCTTTTACACCAATCGAGCACTGCCACGTGCATCAGTGAGCAGAGGAGGTAAGAGTGTAAAATTCCCAAAAAAATTTTGCTTGTGATACCGAGGGATGCGTATTTAAAACTTTCGGAAAAAAAACATCTTCGTTTTCAAACTCTTAACGGAAACTTTGTTTCATTCTGTGACAGAGGTCTTGCCAAGGCGCTTCTTCATTTTTTTACTGCCTGTTTTATTTGCTCCCAAATCTTTTTCTTCTTTGCTGGTGGTTTGAGGTCCTTTTGTTTGCTCGTGCGTGCTTGCGTGTACGTGATTTTTGCGGTTTGAGTCAAACGATTTGTGAAAGGTTTTGACGCTTTTCCTCTTTCCTTTTGTATGCAATTCTGTTTTATTTTTAGAGTTTTGCTGTTGTTTTTTCAATGCAAAAGATAGCTATTTGAAATAGCAAGTAATTATTCCTTAAAATCAAACCGAAATTTTGGGAAATTATTTTTTATCAAAAACACAGGGTACAGAATAAATTTTTGAAAAAAAAAGATGTTTTCAGTGATTTTTTTATTTAATTTTTTGGGTTTCCCTTTTTCCCATGACATAGGATTTTGAAAAAAGATTTAATATTTTTTTTTTCTAAAACCCTATTTGAAAAGGAATTCTCTCGAACAATTTAGCCATGGAAATTTGGCAACAGGGAATCTTATTCAGTTAAATCTATGTAACATTGGTCAATTAATTTCTCAGCAATTAGATGAAAACCATTGTTTTAGACCACACAGGCTCTCTTTGATCGTTAAAAAAACAAGAAATACCATTAAGATTTATACATTTACAACTGTTTGGTGTAATTTCTAAAAGAAAATCACTAACACGCTATTTTAATTTGTTTTTATTATGATATTTACATAAAATAACGACTGAAAGACAGCAAAAAATTTTGTTGTTCCTACAAGTTTCAAGCATATTTTAAAAAACGCAAAAAACAAAAAAAAAGTTTCTTCTTGGGTACGTTTCTTTTCCTTTTCAACTTCTTTTTGAAATTCCCCCTTTTTAAATTTTCCCATATCTCGTTTAACATCCATTAGTCGGCTGGATGTTTTGTCCATTCTTCCCTTTATATTTGCCTTCATATCTTTGCCTTGATGTAACCTTTCTCCTTGTTCTTCCATAATCCTAAATTTTCGGCGGGAAAATCCACATGTGAGTGAGGAAATGATTTTCCCCTCATGGAGCAACGAACTTAGCTTATTCCTTTTTTGTCGCATCCTTCAATTTCCAAAACTTTCTGACGAATTTTTAAAAATATAACTCATGCTTCTTTTTCTTTTTTGTACAAGTCCAAATTCGTTAACCTTCATATGCTTCGTTTCTGCACCAAAAGATTCCCTCATTCAATTGACTTTTTGGGTATAAGGGAAATTTTTCACAACTCAGTTGGAAGGGAAAACACTGGAATTTGGTCATAGGGGAAAGGTATATGGTCATAAACTTTAGAATAAGGTATCAGTTTGTTTTTGCGGTTTTCCCTTTATAAGACAGGAACAAAATAACAACCATTAGAGTGGTTTTCGGCTCCCTCGTCATAGAAACTCCCAAAACTGAAGAAGTCTTCTTTCCTTAAGCCGGAAGCGTGATCGTTGAGGCCCAAAAAGATTTTTTGATGAGACCATGTTTTTCTTGGTCTCCAAGTTTTTATCCAAAAAACGCAATTTAAAACTTTTTTCATGTCGTAATCTTTTCCGCGATTTTTAATTAACTAATTCCCCCCTATAGAACAAAAAATCATCCGGGGAAATTTTTGCAATGTTCGAACCAAAACGATGTTTTCAAAAAGAAAAACAACTTTAAAGTGTTTCTGAGATGAAGCTCCTACTTACGCAGAGCATTCACTACAATAAATTAAACATGAAAGAAAAATTGAAACCAAGTTCAAAATTTTAGCGTCTTACGTTCAGTATGAACTTAGACGAGTGGCACTTCCTGCGTTATCAAACCAAGATAAGGATCTAAGTTAAATGATTCACGCGACTATACTGGCAGAGAAATATTGTGACAAGAAGAGAAGGAATGCAAAATAAAGATGTCACAGAGTTGTATTCTATACGTTTCGTCAAGGTTGAATAAAGATCAGCCACGGAGGGAAGAAATTCAACGGTGTAAAAAATTTTTGGTAAATGTGTATAAAAATCCAAATAAAGTCAAATTTTTAAAAAAAAAAACAACCGTGACGTGATGAAAAATGTTCATTATTATATCTGAAATAAGCACCAAAAAAAAAATTAAGTTCAGTTATCACTGCTCTTGTATTTTTTTTAACTGTAACCCTGTGTTTTTTCAAAAAGGTTTCGTTGACAAGTAAGGCAGTGCAAAATAATTATTATGGGAGAATTGAAAATACATCGCAATGAAGTGTTTATTAAGTATATAAAGGGTTTTAAAAACAGATTTTGTAACGCAAATACTTTTTAAAAGCAAGGTTTTCAATTGTAGTCAAAATTCATAACATTTTACAGCATTTTTATTCACTTCAGAAACAAAAAAAAAGACCATGTCGTTGTATCTGAAAATATTTGTCGCGATTTTAGAATATAAACACGTGTTTTAATTGATAATAATGTTTATATTACGAAATTTTTAAAAAATATTGATATATTTATTCGCTGTACACCTCAATTCGTTTTTTTAATGTTAAAAACCAATTACTTGGAATTTTGTAAAAACATTCATTTATCATCTTACCAATTCTGTATGAATCTGAAACTCCTCTGGAAAGGTTAAGAAATATTATTCCAGGAAGAGTATTGTTTTACAGAACTTTGCACCATCACCACAAAGATTTTCCATTTTTATTTTTTTTAATTAGTTATTTTATGATCTCTGGTTCAGTAATAAATATTTATTTTTTCTTTTGGCAATGTAAAGTGGAAAAGAAAAATGGAATGTGGAAAAATAATATTATTAAATAAACACTTGTTATTAATTATTTTGATTGATATTTTATTCAGTGATTAAATATTAATCATAACATCATATTCCTATCACTTATGTTATTTATAAAAATAAATAAAAGACAAAATAGTACTAATACTAATGTCCATTAATAGGTTACAAATGATCGGAATAATATCTTTAGTATATGTATCAGGGGTTAGTTCTAATAAATGTACTTTATTTACAACAAAAATTCTCTGAATATAAAGTGTTAGATATTTTAAGGTATCCGACTACCATGATTTTATTTTATAGGCCGTCTTATTAGCTTAATAAAAGTACCAAGTGTTTTATTTTCCATTCACTAGAACAAAAAAATACAAGTGTTTTAGTAAAAGCTGATGCCTTAACTTACACAAAATGTCAGACCTTAAAATGCGTTTTACTCGAAATGTGTTGTTCTCAAAAAGTACAAACGGGGACAGCGATTTCTCAAGAAGTTTTGAAAATAATTTGCTGAAATTTTTTGTGTACGTTTTGTATAACAGCAGAATTGCTTTGGTCTTCAGATTTATCAATCACTGTTTTATTTCAAAATTTGCAGCCCTTAATGTAAATATAATCACTGTCTTCTTAAGCAATTTCATATAATTACAAAGATAAAGTGCTCTAGCTTTTGTAAAAATTAAAATATCTCTTATCCTGATGAGGCTCAAATTCCGAATTTATTTATGAATTGCGCATTATGACATTTAATAAAATTTTATTTTTATAAAGAAAATAAAAGTGCCAATAGTTAGAATGGTGGACAGATTGTCACGTACATATACATACAAACTTATTTTAAGTAAAAAAGTTTTCGCTTTAGATCAGTAAAATTTAACGGCATATGATATTTTTTTCTTAACCGCTCCTGCGCCTGTTTTCTACCGTGTTACTGCGGGTGTAAGAACACCAAACTCTTAAACTGTGTATTCAATAAGAAAATTTTTTTTGTCAATTATGATATATACATTATAAAGTATAAGATTTTTCGTATTATACAAACAAAATTGTTCATTTTTGCATTTAAATAGACTGCATTAATTTAAACTAAACCTCAAAAAATTTTATTTTAAAATTTAAAACTTTTATATTTTTTTATAAACCACAAGTAAAACGTATTCCAGTAATAAATATACTTTTATAATTAATGATAAGGATAGTAAAAGTGAAAATAATATTTAAATCATTTTTTCAAACATTAGAGCAGACTGTATTTATGTGCTTTAAACACATATTTTTTTTAAATTTAATACAAAAAAAAATAATTTTTTTCTTTTACCCGATGACAAACAGTCCAAAACCCTTTTTTGGGGGGTTAATGTTTTTTTAAAATATTCTGTGTCAGTAAAGCTTCTTTTAGTGTTTTGTTGGTT
>BMAV01001539.1:0-20949 GCA_019973955.1 Trichonephila inaurata madagascariensis
TTTCGGGCATCCCACCATATTTTTTTCCCAGAAACTTACCAAAGCCAATTTCCTCAAATTTGACCGGAACCAAATCTGGTCTTTTTTATTTAAGAAATTCCTGAACTTTTTTTAAAAATGAAAGCCTTCTTAAAAACCAACCTATTTGGCGAAAGCCAAATTACCAAAACCGAAAAAACACCGGCCAATTCTCACCAAACAGTTTTTTTTGCAAAAATTCAACGCGGATCACGAATATGACCTTGTGAAATTTAAAAGTTCAAAAGTTATGCCCAAGGTTTCTTTAAATTGTGTTTGTGACATCCCACCACTATTTTTTTTTTTCCAGAAAATTACCAAAGCCCATTTCTCTCGAAATTTTACCAGGGAAACTAAATCGGTCTCCATTTCACAAAATTTCCCGTAACTTTTTTAAAATAAAAAACCTTCTTGAAAAAAAAACCCATTTTTCATGAAAGCCAAAATTTCCGAGATTTTTAAAAACCGGCCAATTCTCCCCAAAAATAGTTTTTTTTACAGAAAATTTAACGCTGATCACGAATATGTTTGGGCCGTGAAATTCCCAAAAGTTCAAAAGGCCAACGGTTTTTTTAAAATTTGTGTTTCAGTGACATACCACTTTTTTTTTACCCCAGAAACTTACCAAAAGACCCATTTTACTCAAAATTGGACCAGGAATCCAAATGGCCCCGTTCACCCAAATTCCGATAGTTTTTTAAAAAGAAACACCTTCGAAAAAAAGACCTATTTGGCTTGAAAAACTTACCGACCGATTTTAAAACCGGGTGTCATTCGAACAGGGCGCCTTTTAAAACCCAAAGACACTTCAAACATTACCCCGCGATATTAGAACACGAGTTTTACTTTGGTAATCATTTTTAAGACAAAATCAGAAAAAACCCAAAAAAAGTAAAAAAATTTTAATTGCGGTATTATCCTTTTGAAGCGTTCGTCTTTCATATGGGCAATTGCGACCCTTTTCTTTTCCCTGCGTTTGGATCATTTTTGTCTTGATCAATTCCCAGAACTTGTTTTTTTTGCCAAAAAATTTAACGCTGATCACGAATATGTATGGCGCTTGTCAAATTCCCTTAGTTCAAAGGTTATGCCCAATTGTTTCTTTGAAATTCCTCCCCTCTTTCAATAGTCTGTTTCAGTGACATGCCCACCACCACTATTTTTTTTTTTTACCTAGAAACTTACCAAAGTTACCAATTTCTCTCGAAATTTGACCAGGAATCTAAATCTGGTCTCCATTTCACGAAATTCCTGTAACTTCTTTTAAAAATGAAAGACCTTCTTGAAAAAACCAACCTATTTGGCATGAAAGCCAAATTACCGACCGATTTTAAAACACCGGCCAATTCTCACCAAACTTAGTTTTCTTGCACAGAATTCAACGCTGATCACGAATATGGCCAATGGCGCCTGTCGAGAATTCCAAAACAGTTCAAAAGTTAGCCAACGCGGTTTCTTTGAAATTCGTGTTTCAGTGACATGCCCACCACTATTTTTTTTTTTTACCCTAGAAGCTTACCAAAAAGACCCATTTCACTCAAAATTGGACCAGGAATCAAATCTGGTCTCCGTTTCATGAAATTCCTGTAACTTTTTTTAAAAATGAAAGACCTTCTTGAAAAAACCAACCTATTTTTCATGAAAGCCAAATTACCGATTGATTTTAAAAAACCGGCCAATTCTCACCAAACATAGTTTTTCTTACACAGAATTCAACGCTGATCACGAATATGTATGGCACTTGTCGAAATTCCAAATAGTTCAAAAGTTATGTCCAACGGTTTCTTTGAAATTCGTGTTTCAGTGACATACCCACCACTATTTTTTTACCCACAAAGAAACTTACCAAAAGGCCCATTTCACTCAAAAATTGGACAGGAATCAAATCTGGTCTCCGTTTCGCGAAATTCCTGTAAATTTTTTACAATGAAACACCTTCTTGAAAAACTGACCTGATTTGGCGGCGAAGCCAACACCGACTGATTTTAAGGAAACCGGCCAATTCTCACCAAACTTAGTTTTCCTTGCAGAAAATTCAACGCTGATCACGAATATGTATGGCGCTTGTCGAAATTCAATTAGTCAGGGTTGTACGGTGTTTCTTTGATTCGTCCCTCTTTTAATAGTCTGTTTCAGTGACATGCCCACCACTATTTTTTTTTTTTTTTTTTTACCCTAGAAACTTACCAAAGTTGCCAATTTCTCATAGAAATTTGACCAGGAATAAATCTGGTCTCCATTTCACGAAAATTCCTGTAACTTCTTTTAAAATGAAAGACCTTCTTGAAAAAACCAACCTATTGTGGCCCAGCATGAAAGCCAAATTACCGACCGATTTTAAAACACCGGCCCAATTCTCACCAAACTTAGTTTTCTTGCACAGAATTCAACGCTGATCACGAATATGTATGGCACTTGTCCGAAATTCCAAACAGTTCAAGTTATGCCCAACGGTTTCTTTGAAATTCGTGTTTTTCAGTGACATACCCACCACCCCTATTTTTACCCTAAAACTTACCAAAAAGACCCATTTCATAAAATTGGACCAGGAATCCAATCTGGTCTCCGTTTCACGAAATTCCTGTAACTTTTTTTTTAAAAAATGAAAGACCTTCTTGAAAAACCAACCTATTTTTTCATGAAAGCCAAATTACCGATTGATTTTTTAAAAAACCGACCAATTCTCACCAAACATAGTTTTCTTACACAGAATTCAACGCTGATCACGAATATGTATATGGCACTTGTCGAAATTCCAAATAGTTCAAAAGTTATGTCCAACGGAACGCTTTGAAATTCGTGTTTCAGTGACATACACACCACCTATTTTTTTACCTAGAAACTTACCAAAAGCCCATTTCAACTCCAAGGTGGACCAGGGTCCAAATCCTGGTCTCCGTTTCACTGAATTCCTGTAAATTTTTTATTGAAACACCTTCTTGAAAAAAGGCGACTATATTTGGCTTGAAATAGCTTACCGACTGATTTTTAAGAAACCGACCAATTCTCACCAAACTTAGTTTTCCTTTTAGAAAATTCAACGCTGTCCGCGAATATGGCACGTCGAAATTCCAATTAAGTCCCAAAGGTTATGCCCAATTGTTTCTTTGAAATTCGTCCCTCTTTCAATGGTCTGTTTCGGTGACATGCCCACCACTATTTTTTTTTTTTTTTACCTAGAACTTACCAAAGTTACCAATTTTCTCTCGAGGAATTTGACCAAGGAATCTAAATCGCGGTGCTCCATTTCACGAAATTCCTGTAACTTCTTTTAAAATGAAAGACAGCCCCTAGCGGCGGAAGAAAACCAGCTATTTGGCATGAAGCCAAATTACCGACCGATTTTAAAAACACCGGCCGAATTCTCACCAAACTTAGTTTTCTTGCACAAAATTCAACACGCTGATCACGAATATGTATGGCACTTGTCGAAATTGCAAACCACAGTTCAAAGTATGCCCAACGGTTTCTTTGAAATTCGTGTTTCAGTGACATGCCCACCACTATTTTTACCCTGAAACTTGCAAAAGACCCATTTCACTCAAAATTGGACCGGAATCGAATCTGGTCTCAGGTCACGAAAATTCCTGTATGCGTTTTTAAAATGAAACACCTTCTTGAAAAAACCGACCTATTTATTTGAAACCAACTTACCGACGATTTTTAAAAACCGGGTGTCATTCAGAACGAGAGGGCAGCCTTTAAACGGAACAGCCAAACATTTACCTGCGACTATTAGAACGCGAGTTATTGCACTTTTGGTAATGCATTTTCTATGACAAGTATCAGAAAAACACCAAAAGTAAAAAACTTTAATTGCGGTGATACATCCTTTTTGAAGCGTTCGTCTTTTCATATGGGCTTAATTGCGACATTTCTCTTTTTCCGTGCGTTTGGATCATTTTGTCTTGATCCAATTCTACAGAACAGTTTTCTTGCACAAAATTCAACGCTGATCACGAATATGTGGCGCTTGTCCGAAATTCCAATTAGTTCGAGTTTGTACCCAATTTCGACTTTCTTTGAAATTTCATACCTCTTTCAATGGTCTGTTTAGGTGACATGCCACCACTATTTTTTTTTTTTTTTACCCTAGAAACTTACCAAGTTACCCATTTCACTCGAAATTTGACCAGGAATCTAAATCTGGTCTCCATTTCACAAGAAATTCCTGTAACTTTTTAGAAATGAAAGACCTTCTTGAAAAAACCAACCTATTTGGCATGAAATAAAATTACGGGCAAATTTTTAAAAAACCGGCCAATTCTCACCAAACTTAGTTTTTTCTTGCACAGCATTCAACATGATCGCGAATATATGTATGGCATCAGAAATTCTAATAGTTTAAAGTTGTGCCCAACAGTTTCTTTGAAATTCGTGTTTTCCAGTGACATGCCCACCACTATTTTTTGGTTACCCTAGAAACTTGCAAAGACCCATTTTCACTCAAATTGGACCAGGTCCAAAGAATCTAGTCTCCGTTTCACGAAATTCCTGTAATTGTTTTAAAATGAAACACCTTCTTGAAAAAACCGACCTATTTGGCTTGAAAGCCAACTTACCGACCGATTTTAAAAAACCGGGTGTCATTCGAACGAGAGGCCGCCCCTAAACCCAAAGACACTTCAAACATTACCCTGCGATTATTAGAACACGAGTTATTGCACGGTAAATGCATTTCTATGACTAGTATCGAGAAAGGCACCAAAAAAAGTAAAAAAATTTTTAATTGCGGTATTATGCCTTTTTGAAGCGTTCGTCTTTCATATGAACTGAGCCGAGCGCATTTCTCTTTTCCGTGCGTTTGGATCATTTTTTTTGTCTTCCTCAGAAATTCCTGAGAACTTAGTTTTTCTTGCACAAAATTCAACGCTGATGCGGTATGTATGGCGCTTGTCGAAATTCCATTTCCAGTTCAAAGGTTATGCCCACAATTGTTTCTTTGAAGTGTCCCCCTCTTTCAATAGTCTGTTTCAGTGACATGCCCACCACTATTTTTTTTTTTTTACCCTAGAAACTTACCAAATTTACCCATTTCACTCGAAATTTGACCAGGAATCTAAATCTGGTCTCCATTTTCACAGAAATTCCTGTACTTTTTTAAAAATGAAAGACTTTTCTTGGCTCCAACCTATTTGGCATGAAAGCCAAATTACGGTGATTTTAAAACCGGCCAATTCTCCACCAAACTAATTTTTCTTGCACAGAATTCAACGCTGATCACGAGCCAATAGCCATGGCACTTGTCAAAATTCCAAATATTTCAAAAGTTATGCCCAACGGTTTTCTTTGAAATTTGTGTTTCAGTGACATGCCCACCACTATTTTACCCTAGAAACTTACCCAAAAGACCATTTCACTCAAGAGTGGAACCAGGAATCCAAATCTGGTCTCCGTTTCACGAAAATTCACCAGCAATTTTTAAAATGAAACACCTTCTTTGAAAAACCGACCTATTTGAGGCGAGAGCCAACTTACCGACTGATTTTTAAAAACCGGCCAATTCTCCACCAAACCCAGTTTTCCTTGCGAAAATTCAACGCTGATCACGAATATGTACATGACGCTTGTCGAAATTCCAATTAGTTCAAGGTTATGTCCAATTGTTTCTTTGAAATTCGTCCCCTCTTTCAATAGTCTGTTTCAGTGACATGCCCACCACTATTTTTTTACCCTAGAAACTTTACCCAAGTTACCAATTTCTCTCGAAATTTGACCAGGAATCTAAATCTGAGGGTCTCCATTTAACGAAAATTCCTGTAACTTCTTTTTAAAATAGAAAGACCCCTTTCTTGAAAAAACCAACCTATTTGGCATGAAAGCCAGGTACCGACCGTTAAAACACCGGCCAATTCTCCGCAAACTTAGTTTTCTTGCGCACCAGAATTCAACGCTGATCACGATTATGTATGGCGCGTGAAATTCCAAACAGTTCAAAAGTTATACTTAACGGTTTCTTTGAAATTCGTGTTTCCAGTGACATGCCCTCCCACTATTTTTTTTTTACCCTAGAAACTTACCAAAAGAGACCGTTTCACTCAAAATTGGACCAGAGATCAAATCTGGTCTCCGTTTTCTGAAAATTCCTGAAATTGCGAACTTTAAAATGAAACACCTTCTTGAAAACCGACGCTATTTTGTTGAGAAGGCCAAACTTGCAAACCGATTTTAAAGAAACCCAGAGATTTGTCATTCGAACGAGGCCGCCCTTAAGCCCGAACACTTCAAACATTACCCTGCGATTATTAGAAAACGAGTTATTGCACTTTTGGTAATACATTTCTATGACAAGTATCAGAAAAACACCAAAAAAGTAAGAATTTTAATTGCGGTATTATCCTTTTGTTGATTCGTCTTTCATATGGGCTTAGTACGACGCATTTTCTCTTTTCCGTGCGTTTGGATCATTTTTTTGTCTTGATCAGTCACCAAACAGGTTTTCTTGCACAGAATTCAACGCTTGATCACGAATATGTATGGCCTTGTCGAAATTCCAGTGGTTCCAAGGTTATACCCAATTGTTTCTTTTGAAATTCACTCCCCTCTTTCAATAGTCTGTTTCAGTGACATGCCCACCACTATTTTTTTTTTTTTTTTTACTAGATACTTACCAAAGTTACCCATTTTCACTCGAAATTTGACCAGGAATCTAAATCTCTGTGCTCCATTTCACCGAAATTCCTGGCTTTTTTAAAAATGAAAGACCTTCTTGAAAAAACCAACCATTTGGCATAGAAAATAATTTACCGACCGGTGCAAAAAACCGGCCAATTCTCCACCAAACTAATTTTTTCTTTGCACAGGAATTCAACGCTGATCTGAAGATATGTACGGCACTTGTCAAAATTCAAATATTTCAAAGAAGTTAGCCACTAACGGTTTCTTTGAAATTTGTGTTGTTTCAGTGACAAATACTTACCACTATTTTTTACCTAGAAACTTACAAAAGACCCATTTCACTCAAATTGGACCAGGAATCCAAATCTACGGTCTTCGTTTCACTGAAATTCCTGTAGAGATTTTTAAAATGAAGCACCTTCTTGAAAAAACCGACCTATTTGGCTTGAAAGCCAACTTACCGACTGATTTTAAAAAACCGGCCAATTCTCACCAAACTTAGTTTTCCTTGCAGAAAATTCAACGCTGATCACGAATATGTATAGCGCTTGTCGAAATTCCAATTAGTTCAAAGGTTATGCCCAAATGTTTCTTTGAAATTCGTCCAATCTTTCAATAGTCTGTTTCAGTGACATGCCCACCAATATTTTTTTTTTTTTTACCCTAGAAACTTTTACCAAAGTTATCCATTTCATAAAGAATTTTGCGACCAGGAATCTAAATCTGGTCTCCATTTCCTGAAAATTCCTGTAACTTTTTAACAATGAAGAACATTCTTGAAAAAACCAACCTATTTGACATGAAGCCAAATTACCGACCAGTTTAAAAAACCGACCCAGTCTCACCAAAACTTGAGGGTTTTGCACAGGTGCCGGGCTGATCCGCGAATATATGGCACTTGTCGAAATTCCAAATAGTTCAAACGTTATGCCCAACGGTTTCTTTGAAATTCGTGTTTTCAGTGACATGCCCACCGCCTATTTTTTTTTTTATCCACCAGAGCTTTTACCCAAAAGACCCATTTCATATTTGGACCAGGAATCCAAATCTGGTCTCCGTTCACGGAAATTCTGTAATTGTTTTTAAAATGGAAACACCTTCTTGAAAAAACCGACCTATTTGGCTTGAAAGCCAACTTACCGACCGATTTAAAAACCGGTGTCATTCGAACGAGAGGCCGCCCTAAAACCCAAAGACACTTCAAAATTACCCTACGATTATTAGAACACGAGTTGTGCACTTTGGTAATGCACATTTCTATGACAAGTATCAAGAAAAACACCAAGAAAAAAGTAAAAATTTTAATTGCGGTATTATCGCTTTTTGGAAGCGTTTGGAATGCTATATATAGGGTTTTAATTGCGACGCATTCTCTTTTTCCGTGCGTTTGGATCATTTTTGTCTTGATCAATTCCTACCAAACTTAGGTTTTCTTGCACAGAATTCAACGCTGATCACAGATATGCCTTGGCGCTTGTCGAAATTCCAATTAGTTCAAAGGTTAGCCATTGTTTCTTTGAAATTCACCCTCTTTCAATAGTCTGTTTCAGTGACATGCCCACCACTATTTTTGCCCTAGATACTTGCAAAGTTACCCATTCACTCGAAATTTGACAAGGAATCTAACTCACCGGTCTCCATTTCACGAGAATTCCTGTAGCTTTTTTAAAAATGAAAGACCTTCTTGAAAAACCAACCTATTTGGCATGAAAGCCAAAATACCGACCGATTTTAAAAACCGGCCAATTCTCACCAAACTTAGTTTTTCTTGCACAGAATTCAACGCTGATCACGAATATGTATGGCACTTGTCGAAATTCAAAATATTTCAAAAGTTATGCCCAACGTTTTTTGAAATTTGTGTTTCAGTGACATGCCCACCACTATTTTTTTTACCCTAGAAACTTACCAAAAAGACCCATTTCACTCAAATTTGGACCAGGAATGCAAATCTGGTCTCCGTTTCACGAAATTCCTGTAAATTTTTTTAAAATGAAACACCTTCTTGAAAAAACCGACCTATTTGGCTTGAAAGCCAAATTACCGACCGATTTTAAAAAAACCCGGGTGTCATTCGAACGAGAGGCCGCCCCTAAACCGAAAGACACTTCAAAATTACCCTGCGATTATTAGAACACGAGTTATTGCACTTTGGTAATGCATTTCTATGACAAGTATCAGAAAAACACCAAAAAAAAAAGTAAAAAAATTTTAATTGCGGTATTATCCTTTTTGAAGCGTTCGTCTTCATATGGGCTTAATTGCGACGCATTTCTCTTTTCCGTGCGTTTGGATCATTTTTTTGTCTTCCTCCAATTCCTACAGAACTTAGTTTTTCTTGCACAAAATTCAACGCTGATCACGAATATGTATGGCGCTTGTCGAAATTCCATTTAGTTCAAAGGTTATGCCCAATTGTTTCTTTGAAATTCGTCCCCTCTTTCAATAGTCTGTTTCAGTGACACGCCCACCTATTTTTTTTTACACTAGAAACTTACCAAAGTTACCCATTTCACTCGAAATTTGACCAGGAATCTAAATCTGGTCTCCATTTCACGAAATTCCTGTAACTTTTTTTAAAAATGAAAGACCTTCTTGAAAAAACCAACCTATTTGGCATGAAAGCCAAATTACCGACCGATTTTAAAAAACCGGCCAATTCTCACCAAACTAATTTTTCTTGCACAGAATTCAACGCTGATCACGAATATGTATGGCACTTGTCAAAATTCCAAATATTTCAAAAGTTATGCCCAACGGTTTCTTTGAAATTTGTGTTTCAGTGACATGCCCACCACTATTTTTTTTACCCTAGAAACTTACCAAAAAGACCCATTTCACTCAAATTGGACCAGGAATGCAAATCTGGTCTCCGTTTCACGAAATTCCTGTAAATTGTTTTAAAATGAAACACCTTCTTGAAAAAACCGACCTATTTGGCTTGAAAGCCAACTTACCGACTGATTTTTACTGAAACCGAAGCCAATTCTCGACCAAACTTGAGTTTCTCATTGCAAAAAGAAAATTCAACGCTGATCACGAATTATGTATGGCGCTTTGTCGAAATTCCAATTAGTTCAAGGTTATGCGCCAATGTTGTTTCTAAATTCGTTTAACCTCTTTCAATAGTCTGTTTCAGTGACATGCCCACCAATATTTTTTTTTTTTTTTTTACCCTAGAAACTTACCAAAGTTACCCATTTCACTCGAAATTTGACCAGGAATCTAAATCTGGTCTCCATTTCACGAAATTCCTGTAACTTTTTTTAACAATGAAAGACCTTCTTGAAAAAACCAACCTATTTGGCATGAAAGCCAAATTACCGACCGATTTTTAAAAAACCGGCCAATTCTCATTAAACGGTTTTCTTGCACAGAATTCAACGCTGATCCACGAATATGTATATGGCACTTGTCAGGGAAATTCAATTAGTTCAAAGTTATGCCCAACGGTTTCTTCTTTGAAATTCGTGTTTCGTGACATCACCCACCACTATTTTTTACCCTATAGAAACTTACCAAAAAGACCCATTTCACTCCAAAATTGGACCAGGGAATCCAAATCTGGTCTCCGTTTTCACGAAAATTCCTGTATGGTGTTTTAAAATGAAACACCTTCTTGAAAAAACCGACCTATTTGGCTTGAAAGCCAACTTACCGACCGGTTACTACTTCGGGTGTCTAAATTCGAGCAGAGGAGCCGCCCCTAAACCCAAAAGACACTTCAAACATTACCCTGCGATTATTAGAACACACGGGATTGTGCGCTTTGGTAATGCATTTCTATGACAGAATATCAAGAAAAATACCAAAAAAGGAAAAAATTTTAATTACGGTATTATCCTTTTGAAACACGTTCATTATTTCATATGGGCTTAATTGCGACGCATTTTCTCTTTTCATTTTCGTTTGGATCATTTTTTGTCTTCCTCCAATTCCTACAAGAACTTAGTTTTCTTGCACAAAATTCAACGCTGATCACGAATATGTATGGCGCTTGTCGAAATTCATTTAGTTTCAAAGGTTATGCCCAATTGTTTTCTTCTTTGAAATTCGTCCCTCTTTCAATGAATACTGTTTCAGTGACTTACGCCCACCACTATTTTTTTTTTACCCTAGAAACTTACCAAAGTTACCCATTTCACTCGAAATTTGACCAGGAAGATCTAAATCTGGTCTCCATTTCTACTGAAATTCCTGTAACTTTTAAAAATGAAGACTTTCTTGAAAAAACCAACCTATTTGGCATGAAAGCCAAAATACCGACCGGTACAAAACCGGCCAATTCTCGCAAACTAATTTTTTCTTGCTGAATTCAACGCTGATCACGAATATGTATGGCACTTGTGAGGCCCCAAAATATTTCAAAAGTTATGCCCAACGGTTTCTTTGAAATTTGTGGGCTTTCAGTGACATGCCCACCACTATTTTTACCCTAGAACTTACCAAAAGACCCATTCACTCAAATTGGACCACGAATCCAAATCTGTCTCCGTTTCACGAAATTCCTGTAAATTGTTTTAAAATGAAACACCTTCTTGAAAAAACCAACCTATTTGACGAAAGCGAACTTACCGACTGATTTTTAAAAAACCGGCCAATTCTCACCAAACTCCGTTTCCTTGCAGAAAATTCGTCACGAATATGTATGGCGCTTGTCGGGGAATTCCAGTGGTTGAGGTTATGCTTACATTGTTCTTTGAAATTCGTCCCCTCTTTTCAATAGTCTGTTTCGGTGACATGCCCACCAATATTTTTTTTTTTTTTTTGCCTAGAAACTTACCAAAGTTACCCATTCACTCGAGGTGACCAGGAATCTAAATCTGGTCTCTCCATTTTCACGAAAATTCCTGTAACTTTTTTAAAAGTGAAAGACCCAGCCTGTGAAAACCCAACCTATTATTTGGCATGAAAGCCAAATTACCGACCGATTTTAAAACCCCAATTCTCACCAAACTTAGTTTGTCTTGCACAGGAATTCAGCGCTGCGTCACGAATATGTATGGCACTTGTCGGGAAATTCCAAATAGTTCAAAAGTTGGCACTTAACGGTTTCTTTGAAATTCGTGTTTCAGTGACATGCCACACTATTTTTTTACCTAGAAACTTACCAAAAGACCCATTTCACTCAAAATTGGACCAGGAATCAAATCTGGTCTCCGTTTTGAAATTCCTGTAATTGTTTTAAAATGAAACACCTTCTTGAAAAAACCGACCTATTTGGCCCCGAAAGCCAGCCTGCGACTTTCAGATTTTAAAACCGGGTGTCATTCGAAGAGGAGGCCGCCCTAAACTTAAGGAGCACTTTCAAACATTACCCTGCGATTATTAGAACACGAGTTATTGCACTTTGGTAATGCATTTCTACTGATAAAGCAACCGAGAAAAACACCAAAGAAAAAAAGTAAAAAAATTTTTAATAGCGGTATTATCCTTTTTTGCGAGCGTTCGTCTTTTATATGGGCTTAATTGCGACGCATTTCTCTTTCATACGTTTGGATCATTTTTTGTCTTGATCAATTCCTATAAACTTAGTTTTCTTGCACAGAAATTCAGCATGATCACGAATATGTATGGCGCTTGTCGAGAATTCCAATTAGTTCAAAGGAAGGTTATACTTAATTGTTTCTTTGAAATTCCTCCCTCATTCAATAGTCTGTTTCAGTGACACGCCCACCACTATTTTTTTTTACCCTAGAAATTACAAAAAGTTCACCCATTTCACTCAGGGTGACCAGGATTCTAAATCTGGTCTCCATTTATCGAAATTCCTGTAACTTTTACCCCAAAATGAACTTTCTTGAAAAAACCAACCTATTTGGCATGAAAGCCAAAATACCGACGGAATTTTAAAAAACCGGCCAATTCTCGCAAACTAATTTTCTTGCACAGAATTCAACGCTGATCACGAGGTAATGTGTATGGCACTTGTCAAAATTCCAAATATTTCAAGAGAAGTTATACTTAACGGTTTCTTTGAAATTTGTGTTTTCAGTGACATGCCCACCACTATTTTTTTTTTACTAGAAACTTACCAAAAAGACCCATTTCACTCAAAATTGGACCACGAATCCAAATCTGTCTCCGTTTCACGAAATTCCTGTAAATTGTTTTAAAATGAAACACCTTCTTGAAAAAACCGACCTATTTGGCTTGAAAGCGAACTTACCGACTGATTTTAAGAAACCGGCCAATTCTCACCAAACTTAGTTTTCCTTGCAGAAAATTCAACGCTGATCCACGAATATGTACTTAGCGCTTGTCGAAATTCAATTAGTTCAGGTTATGCCCAATTGTTTCTTTTTGAAATTCAGTCCCTCTTTTCAAATAGTTTGTTTCAGTGACATGCCCACCAATATTTTTTTTTTTTTTTACCCTAGGAAACTTACAAGTTACCCATTTCACTCGAAAGAAATTTGACCAGGAATCTAAATCTGGTCTCCATTTCACAGAAATTCCTGTAACTTTTTTTAAAAATAGAAAGACCTTCTTGAAAAACCAACCTATTTGGCATGAAAGCCAAATTACCGTCTAATTTTAAAAACTGAATTCTCGCAAACTTGGTTGTCTTGCACAGGAATTCAACGCTGATCACAGTATGTATGGCACTTGTCGAAATTCCAAATAGTTCAAAAGTTATGCTTAACGGTTTCTTTGAAATTCGTGTTTCAGTGACATGCCCACCACTATTTTTACCCTAGAAACTTACCAGGAGCCATTTCACTCCAAAATTGGACCAGGAATCATAAAATCTGGTCTCCGTTTCCTGAAATTTCCTGTAATTGTTTTTAAAATGAAACACCTTCTTGAAAAACCGACCTATTTGACGAAAGCCAACTTACCGACCAGATTTTAAAAACCGGGTGTCATTCGAAGAGGCCGCCCCTAAACCCAAAGACTTACTTCAAACATTACCTGCGATTATTAGAACACGAGTTATTGCACTTTAATGCATTTTCTATGACAAGTATCAAGAAAAAACACCAAAGAAAAATTAAAAATTTTAATAGCGGTATTATCCTTTTTGAAGCGTTCGTCTTTTATATGGGCTTAATTGCGACGCATTTCTCTTTTCCATGCGTTTGGATCATTTTTTTGTCTTGATCCAATTCCTACCAAACTTAGTTTTTCTTGCACAGAATTCAACGCTGATCACGAATATGTATGGCGCTTGTCGAAATTCCAATTAGTTCAAAGGTTATGCCCAATTGTTTCTTGAAATTCCTCCCTCATTCAATAGTCTGTTTCAGTGACACGCCCACCACTATTTTTTTTTTTTTTACCCTAGAAAATTACAAAAGTTACCCATTTCACTCGAAATTTGACCAGGAATCTAAATCTGGTCTCCATTTCACGAAATTCCTGTAACTTTTTTTAAAAATGAAAGACTTTCTTGAAAAAACCAACCTATTTGGCATGAAAGCCAAATTACCGACCGATTTTAAAACCGGCCAATTCTCACCAAACTAATTTTTCTTGCACAGAATTCAACGCTGATCACGAGGAATATGTATGGCACTTGTCAAAATTCCAAATATTTTCAAAAGAAGTTATGCCCAACGGTTTCTTTGAAATTTGTGTTTCAGTGACATGCCACCACTATTTTTTTTACCCTAAGAGGGAAACTTACCAAAAGACCCATTTCACTCCAAAATTGGACCACGAATCAAATCTGTCTCCGTTTCACGAAATTCACCAGTGTTTTAAAATGAAACACCTTCTTGAAAAACCGACCTATTATTTGTGGCTTGAAGCGAACTTACCGACTGATTTAAGAAACGGTAATTCTCCTGCCAAACTTAGTTTTCCTTGCAAGAAAATTCAACATGATCACAGCGAATAATGTATGGCGCTTTGTCCGAAATTCAATTAGTTCAAAGGTTATGCCCAATTGTTTCTTTGAAATTCGTCCCTCTTTCAATAGTCTGTTTCAGTGACATGCCCACCAATATTTTTTTTTTTTTTTTACCCTAGAAACTTACCAAAGTTACCCATTTCACTCGAAATTTGACAGGAATCTAAATCTGGTCTCCATTTCTGAAATTCCTGTAAGCTTTTTAAAAATGAAAGACAGCTTCTTGAAAAAACCAACCTATTTGGCATGAAAGCCAAATTACCAAATGATTACAAAACCCCCAATTCACCGCAAACTTGAAAGTTTGTCTTGCACAGGAGTCCAACGCTGATCACGAATTATGTATGGCACTTGTCGAAATTCCAAATAGTTCAAGTTATGCCCAACGGTTTCTTTGAAATTCGTGTTTCAGTGACAATACCCACCACTATTTTTTTTTTACCTAGGAAGCTTACCAAAAGACCCATTTTCACTCAAAATTGGACCAGGAATCCAAATCTTGATGCCCGTTTCGAGAATTCCTGTAATTGTTTTAAAATGAAACACCTTCTTGAAAAACCGACCTATTTGGCGAAACCAGCACCGACAGATTTTAAAACCGGGTGTCATTCAAGAAGAGGCCGCCCTAAACCCAAAGACACTTCAAACATTACCCACCGCGATTATTAGAACACAGTTGTATTGCACTTTGGTAATGCATTTCTATGACAAGTATCGAAAAGCGCAAGAAAAAGTAAAAAAAAAAATTTTGCAACTAGCGGTATTATCCTTTTGAAGCGTTCGTCTTTTATATGGAGAAGCAATTGCGACGCATTTCTCTTTTCCATGCGTTTGGATCATTTTTTTGTCTTGATCAGATTCCTGCAAACAGTTTTCTTGCTGCAAAGATTCAACGCTGATCACGAATATGTATGGCGCTTGTCGAAATTCAAAGATTAGTTCAAAGGTTATGCCCAATTGTTTCTTTGAAATTATCCCCTCATTCAATAGTCTGTTTTCAGTGACACGCCCACCACTATTTTTTTTTTTTTTACCTAGAAAATTACAAGTTACCCATTTCACTCAGAAATTTGACCAGGAATCTAAATCTGGTCTCCATTTCACGAGAATTCCCTGTAACTTTTTTTAAAAATGAACTTTCTTGAAAAAACCAACCTATTTGGCATGAGAAGCCAAATTACCGACCGATTTTTAAAACCAAGCCCAATTCTCGCAAACTAATTTTTTCTTGCACAGAATTCAACGCTGATCACGAATATGTATGGCGCTTGTCAAAATTCCAAATATTTCAAAAGTTACATGCCCAACGGTTTCTTTGAAATTTGTGTTTCAGTGACATGCCCACCACTATTTTTTTTTACCCTAGAAACTTACCAAAAAGACCCATTTCACTCAAAATTGGACCACGAATCCAAATCTGTCTCCGTTTCACGAAAATTCCTGTAAATTGTTTTAAAATGAAACACCTTCTTGAAAAAACCGACCTGTGTGGCTTGAGAGCAGGAACTTACCGACTGATTTTAAGAAACCGGCCAATTCTCATAAACTTAGTTTTCCTTGCAGAAAATTCAACGCTAGTCACGAATATGTATAGCGCTTGTCGAAATTGGCCAATTAGTTCAAGGTTATACCCAATTGTTTCTTTGAAATTCGTCCCTCTTTCAATAGTCTGTTTTCAGTGACATGCCCACCAATTTTTTTTTTTTTACCTAGAAACTTACCAAAGTTACCCATTTCACTCGAAATTTGACCAGGAATCTAAAATCTGGTCTCCATTTCTACCGGAAATTCCTGTAACTTTTTTTTAAAAATGAAAGACAACTGGTTAAACCAACCTGGCGGCATGAAAGCCAAATTACCGACCATTTTAAAAACCCCAATTCTCACCAAAACTTAGTTTTGTTTGCACAGAAATTCAACGCTGATCACAGGCATAATATGGCACTTGTCAGGGAATTCCAAATAGTTCAAAAGAAGTTACATGCCCAACGGTTTCTTTGAAATTCGTGTTTTCAGTGAGCAATGCCCTGCACTATTTTTTTACCTAGAAACTTACCAAAAAGACCCATTTCATAAAAATTGGTTCCAGGAATCCAAATCTGGTCTCCGTTTCCTGAAATTCCTGTAATTGTTTTAAAATGAAACACCTTCTTGAAAAAACCGACCTGTTGTGGCGAGAAAACCAACTTACCGACAGATTTTTAAAAAACCGGGTGTCATTCGAAAGAGGCCGCCCTAATAAGAACACTTCAAACACCCTGCGATTATTAGAACACGAGAGTTATTGCACTTTGTTAATGCATTTCTATGACAAAAGTATCAAGAAAACACCAAGAAAAAGTAAAAAATTTTAATAGCGGTATTATCCTTTTTTGAAGCGTTCAAAATTCTTTTATATAGGAGGCTTAATTGCGACGCATTTCTCTTTTCCATGCGTTTTGGATCATTTTTTGTCTTGATCAATTCCTACCAAACTTAGTTTTTCTTGCACAGAATTCAACGCTGATCACGAATATGTATGGCGCTTGTCGAAATTCCAATTAGTTCCAAGGTTATGCCCAATTGTTTCTTTTGAAATTCCTCCCCTCTTTCAATAGTCTGTTTCGGTGACACGCTTACCACTATTTTTTTTTTTTTTTACCTAGAAATTACAAAAGTTGCCATTTCACTCACGAAATTTGACCAGGAATCTTAATCTGGTCTCCACTACAGGAATTCCTGTAACTTTTTTTAAAATGAAAGACCTTCTTGAAAAACCAACCTATTTGGCATGAAAGCCAAATTACCGATGGAGATTTTAAAACACCGGCCAATTCTCACAAACTTAGTTTTCTTTTGAAATTCAACGCTGATCACGAATATGTATGGCACTTGTCGAAATTCAAACAGTTCAAACGTTATGCCCAACGGTTTCGCTTTGAAAATTCGTGTTTCAGTGACATGCCCACCACTATTTTTTTTTATCCTAGAGACTTGCAAAGGGCCATTTCACTCAAAATTGGACGGAATCCAAATCACGGTCTCTACGTTTCTAGCGAAATTCCTGTAATTGTTTTTAAAATGAAACACCTTCTTGAAAAACAAACCTATTGTTGACGAGAACCAACTTACCGACCGATTTTAAAACCGGGTGTCATTCAGACGAGAGGCCGCCCTAAACCCAAAGACACTTCAAGCGATACCCTGCGATTATTAGAACACGAGTTATTGCGGTTTGGTAATGCATTTCTCAAACAAGTATCAGAAAAACTCCGAAAAAAAAGTAAACAAATTTTAATTGCGGTATTATCCTTTTTTGAAGCGTTCGTCTTTCATATGGGCTATTTGCGAAGCATTTCTGCACCAGGTACGTTTGGATCATTTTTTTATTATTTCCTCCAATTCCTACAGAACTTAGTTTTCTTGCAGAAATTCAACGCTGATCACGAATATGTATGGCGCTTGTCGAAATTCAAATTTAGTTCAAAGGTTATGCCCAATTGTTTCTTTGAAATTCGTCCCCTCTTTCAATAGTCTGTTTCAGTGACACGCCCACCACTATTTTTTTTTACCCTAGAAACTTACCAAAGTTACCCATTTCACTCGAAATTTGACCAGGAATCCTAAATCTGGTCTCCATTTCACAAAATTCATGTAACCTTTTTTTAAAAATAGAAAGACTTTTCTTGAAAAAACCAGCCTATTTGGCATAAAGAAAGCCAAATTACCGACCGATTTTAAAAACCGGCGGCCAATTCTCACCAAACTAATTTTTTTTCTTGCACAAATTCAACGCTGATCCACGAATATGTATGGCACTTGTCAAATTCCAAAATATTTCAAAGTTATGCTTAACGGTTTCTTTGAAATTTGTGTTTCAGTGACATGCCCACCACTATTTTTTACCCACAAAACTTACCAAAAGACCCATTTCACTCAAAATTGGACCACGAATCCAAATCTGGTCTCCGTTTTAAAATTCCTGTAAATTGTTTTAAAATAAGAACGCAGCCCCTGGCAGAAAAACCGACCTATTTGGCTTGAAAGCCAACTTACCGACTGATTTTAAGAAACCGGCCAATTCTCACCAAACTTAGTTTTCCTTGCAGAAAATTCAACGCTGATCACGAATATGTATAGCGCTTGTCGAAATTCCAATTAGTTCAAAGGTTATGCCCAATTGTTTCTTTGAAATTCGTCCTTTTCAATAGTCTGTTTTGGTGACATGCCCACCAATATTTTTTTTTTTTTCTTACCTAGAAACTTACCAAAGTTACCCATTTCACTCGAAATTTGACCAGGAATCTAAATCTGGTCTCCATTTCACGAAATTCCTGTAACTGTTTTTAAAATGAAAGACCTTCTTGAAAAAACCAACCTATTTGGCATGAAAGCCAAATTACCGACCGATTTTAAAACACCGGCCAATTCTCATTAAACTTAGTTTTTTTGCACAGAATTCAACGCTGATCACCCCGAATATGTATGGCACTTGTCGAAATTCAATTAGTTCAAAGTTATGCCCAACGGTTTCTTTTGAAATTCGTGTTTCCGGTGACATGCCCACCACTATTTTTTACCTAGAAACTTGCAAAAGACCCATTTCATAAAGAGTGGACCAGGAATCCGATCTGGTCTCCGTTTCTGAAATTCCTGTAATTGTTTTAAAATGAAACACCTTCTTGAAAAAAACAGAGCTATTTTGGCTTGAAGCCATCTTACCGACCGATTTTAAAAAACCGGGTGTCATTCGAACGAGAAGGCCGCCCTAAACCCAAAGACACTTCAAACATTACCCTGCGATTATTAGAACACGAGTTGTGCACTTTGGTAATGCATTTCTATGACAAGTATCAGAAGAAAAATACCAAAAAAAGAGGAAAAAAAATTTTAATTGCGGTATTATCCTTTTTGACGTTCGTCTTTCATATGGGCTTAATTGCGACGCATTTCTCTTTTCCGTGCGTTTGGATCATTTTTTGTCTTCACTCAATTCCTACAGAACTTAGTTTTCTTGCACAAATTCAACGCTGATCACGAATATGTACTATGGCGCTTGTGGAAATTCCATTGGATTCAAAGGTTATACTTAATTGTTTCTTTGAAATTCGTCCCCTCTTTCAATAGTCTGTTGTTTCAGTGGCACGCCCACCACTATTTTTTTTTTACCTAGAAACTTACCAAAGTTACCCATTTCACTCGAAATTTGACCAGGAATCTAAATCTGGTCTCCATTTCACGAGGCTATAAACTTTTTTTAAAAATAAGGAAAACTTTCTTGAAAACCAACCTGGTAATGAAAGCCAAATTACCGACCGATTTTTAAAAACCGGCCAATTCTCACCAAACTAATTTTTCTTGCACAGAATTAACGCTGATCACGAAATGATGGATTGTCAAAAACCAAATATTTCCAAAAATTATCCCAACGGTTTCTTTGAAATTTGTGTTTCAGTGACATGCCCCCCACTATTTTTTTTCCTAGAAACTTCCCAAAAAACCCATTTCACTCAAAAATTGGGCCACGAATCCAAATCTGTCTCCGTTTCACGAAATTCCTGTAAATTTTTTTAAAATGAAAAACCCTTTTTGAAAAAAACCGACCTTTTTTTGGCGAAACGAACTTACCGACGATTTTAAAAAATAAAAATTTGTTTTCCTTGCGAAAATTCAACGCTGATCACGAATATGTATGCGCTTGTCGAAAATTCCCAATTGTTCAAAGGTTATGCCCAATTGTTTTTTTGAAATTCGTCCCCCCTTTCAAAGTCTGTTTCGTGACATGCCCCCAATATTTTTTTTTTTCCCTAGAAACTTACCAAAATTACCATTTCACTCGAAATTTTTCCGGAATCTAAATCTGGTCTCCATTTCACGAAAAATTTCCCGTAACTTTTTAAAAAAGAAAAAACCTTTTGAAAAAAACCCAAACCCATTTGGCATGAAAAACCCAAAATTTCCGACCATTTTAAAACCCCCCAAATTTTCAAAACTTAGTTTGTCTTGCACAAAATTCAACGCTGATCACGAATAGTTTGGGCCGTCGAAATTCCAAATAGTTCAAAAAATTATGCCCAACGGTTTTTTTGAAATTCGTGTTTGTGACATCCACCATATTTTTTTTCCCCAAAACTTCCCCCCAAAAAAACCATTTACCCAAAATTGGACCGGAATCCAAATCTGGTCTCCGTTTCACAAATTCCGTAATTGTTTTAAAATGGCAACCCCGAAAAAACCCTATTTGGGCGGCCAACTTACCGACAGATTTTTAAAAAAACCGGGGTCATTCGAAAAAAGGCCGCCCCCAAACCCGAAAACTTCAAACTTTCCCGGATTATTGAACACGAGTTATTGGCCCGGGAACATTTCTAGACAAGTATGAAAAAAAACCAAAGAAAAAGTAAAAAATTTTAATAGCGGTATTATCCTTTTTTAAGCGTTGTCTTTTTTTTGGGCTTTTTGGAGCATTTCCTTTTTTT
>BMAV01001540.1:0-31506 GCA_019973955.1 Trichonephila inaurata madagascariensis
CAGGGTTACATACCAAATTATACATTTTTTTTAAGTTTTATATTTGCACCCACAAAATTTGTTGCATTATCAGAATACAACTTAGCACATTTACCCCTTCTAAATATAAAACGTTTAAGTGTAGCAATAAATGTATTAGAGCTTAAATCAGTCACAATATCTAAGTGCACAGTTTTGGAAACAAAACATATAAATATACATACATAAATTTTATTATATGCACCTTTTCTCTGCCCTTAATGTAAAAAGGATCATAGAAGTCCACATTGAATGGATAATTTTTTTTATAACTCTGTCTCAGCCATTATTTGATCAGCACAAGTAGGATTGGCCTTACAACAAGTTACATAATTATTAACAACTTTTCTACAAATATTACGGCCATTTAGTATCCAAAATTTTTGCCCCTGATCTGATGCAACAAGGATTGTGGACCACTATGTAAAATTTTTATATGAAAGTATTCAACTATTAAATAAGTCAAATTATGTTTCGAAGACAAAATTTCTGGTTATAATTAATATCACTATTTCTCAATCGAAATCCCTTCACTATCAATAAATGGATTGAGGGTTTTTACTCGACTGTTGGAAGGTACCGTACAATAATTTTGAATACCATTTATCTCTATTTTAAACTCTTCTTTTTGCACTAATTTCAATAAAAGCTGTTCAGCCTTTTTTAATTCTCCAAATTCTAATGGCCCAATTCTCTTGCTTTCTTGGCTCTTACAATTATGAACAAATCTACAAATAAAACTTAAGACACGAATAATTTTAAAACAGTTATTATACTAAGGTTAAGTAAATTATATTTACAAAAGAGTTAGAGTAGCAGTATCAAGAAAAAAGTTAGTAAAGTCACTACAGTTCACCTGGATCCTTGATCACTTTAACAGGAATCTCTCTTTGTGGATACTGGTTGCTTATCAGAAATGTAGGACTGTTTCACCACAGCTCGCAGGTTTTAAGTTTTGTAGGGTTCATTCCTTTGGAACGAAGTCAGCAGGATTGTCCTCTGTTGGCACATAACTCCATGCTTCTCTGGTTGTCATCTCCTGGATTGTAGCAATCCTGTTAGCCACAAAGGTCTCTTTAGTTTCTAGGTCTCCCTTCTTATCCATGACAAAACTATCATTGAGTCACTCCGAAGGAAAGTATTAGCCACCTTTATTTTTAAAGCTTTCTTGACTCAATGCACTAACAGCACAGTTGCACATAGCTCAAGTATGGAAATCGTTGTTTGCTTGATAGGCGTAACTCGGGATTTATTGGCAATGAGATGTACAAGCACCCTTCCGTCTGATGTTACGGATTTGTAGTAGACGACAGCTCCATATGCCGACTGGGATGCATCGGAAAATCCATGCAGCTCGATCACTTCCGGTTCTATCACAATGCACATCGTTCGATGTTGATGTTATTTATTATCTGAAGTGATTCGACAAATTGTCGCCATTCTCTATCGACTGTCTCTGGAAGCAAATCCGTCCAATCAATCTTTAACATCCACAGTTTTTGTAGGAAGATTTTCGCCTTTATCACTACAGGACCTAAAAGACCTAGATGATCATATATCCTGGCGATGGTTGACAAAGCATCCCGTTTGGTGTTTAATTTGTGCAGGTCTATTTTTACTCTAAAACAGAAGTAGAATCATCTTTGGGGTTCCAATAAACACCCAAGGTTTTTATCTCTGATGGATCTGAAAAATCATAATTTTCGGAAACATCAATCAATTCCGTATTTCCGCACCACTTATGCAAAACCACACCTCCTTTAGAGAAAATATTGATCAGTTGATTTTTCATTTCTTTTGCTTCTAACAAGGTCTCAGCGCCGTAAGTACATCATCAATGTACATGTCACTCATAACAACTGATGATCCTAATGGAAAATTCTCTGCTTCATCTAGATCTAATTGTTTCAGCTTACGTGTCGCTAAAAATGGTGCACTCGTTGTTCCATAGGTCACAGTTGATAACTCAAACGGTTTTTATTGGTTCGTCCATGTTCTCTCTTCAGAGAATGCGCTGGAGTTTACGCTGATCTGGATTAATCCAAATCATTCTATACATTTTTTGCACATCTGCAATGAATGCAAATATGTGCTTTCTAAAGTGTGAGCCATTATTGAAATGTCATCTTGAGCAACTCCTCCGTTGTATTGTAGAGAGTTTAAAGAATAACTGTTTTTTTGTTGCACTCGATGCAGTAAAAACTACTCTTAATTTACTTGTGTTTTTGTCGGGGTGATAAACACCAAGATGTGGTATGTGTAGGCAGATTCGAACCGGGCACCTTCCGTTCCAAACGCTAGTATTTTATCGATCACGTAAAACGATCGTCTTCGCGTGACGTCTAAGTACTGGTTTTATTTAGGTACCGCTACACTACTCTCCCACCAGTGAGATGGATAGACGAACGATTTTTTTTTCGTTCGTTTGTTTCGGAGAGAGCATGTTTATTTATTTTATTCTCTCTCTCATTATTTTTTATTTATTTATTTATTTTTATTCATTTTTCTTGCTGAGATGAGAGAAAGGTGATCTATCGTTTGTTTCGGAGAGAGTATTTTTTTTTTATTTATTTTCTTCTCTTATTTATTATTTTTCTCTTCTTATTTATTATTATTTTATTTATTTTTCTTGCGGTAGATGGCGCCACGAGAGTTCAGAAAGTTGCGTTTTCTTACTTCAGTCCAGGGTCACCAATGTAGGTAGATTCAAACCGGGCACCTTTCGTTCTGAACACCAGTACTTTATAGATCACTCCAAAACGATCGTCTTCGCGTGATGTATAAGTTCTGGTTTTATTTAGATACCGCTACATATGAAAATACATACCACACACTCCTCTTTATCAACTACTTGCATATGGCCTAGTTCTTTATACTTTTTTAAAAATCTCTATATAATTTTAAATAGTTAGGCTCACGTTTTAATCCATTCCATAAAGAATTTAATTTTTTAAGGGCAATATCTTTAGACTGGCCTAAGCAATTTGGATCCTTTTAAAATGGCATAGACGCTAGGAACCCAGGAAAGAAACCTTAGTATAAACTAGAAGGGAAATACTGGTTCCCATTCTAATCTCTCTTCCAATTCAAACGTTCACTATTCTGTCATTTACTAGTAATGACCGTGGTATTTGAGTGATAACGGTCGCGAACTGGTGGCCGAATCTGAGTTTGCATTAGTGAAAAAAGGTAATGAAAAGAAGAGGCCAATTATAAATTAACAGCGCTTTATTTACTCTCCATACTACTCGTAAGTGGTCGAAATTAGCAGATGGAAGCGCTAACAGTCTTTAAATTAATATTACTTGCATAAGGTGAAGTCAGACGCACTGGATCCAGGTACTGTTGATATCCTAAAAATGATATTAAGACATACATGTAAAAATGCATCGATATTCCGCAAGTATAGCTTTCACAATTAGAATTGAAACTATCAACATCCTCCCTGAATTTGTTTCACAATAGTAAAAATGATTTACATGCGTCTTTCACAGGAAGAGGTTCTCAAAAATTAATTTTCCCCTTGAGAGTAGTTGGAATACGCAAAGAGACTATTGTTTGTAACTGTTTCTCTTGTGCCAGAGGCGACTAAAGGTTCACCGTGTAGAGGGACTGATGCCATTTTCTCTCTCCTGAAATTTCCGCTTGGCAAAGTATAAACAGATTGTTATGCTATTTAATCATACCGCTATCGAATATGCCGCATCTAATTTACATAAAGCTTTGTATAAAGTTATTTTTTCCATTGGCATCAGCTCTTCCCTTAATATATAAATGAATATGATCCGCTTATTCAATGGACCAAATTCATGTGACGTCATAGTCACATGATAACTTAGCCACGTGTTTTCGGCCAATCAGTTCATAAATTAATGCGACGTCATAATTATATCATAAATATAATCATGCGTTTCCAGCCAATTAGTTCATGTGCTTCACTGTTGCCAACTTTTGCTTTTTGCAGGAGCTTTCTTTTAGAAAGTACATAATTGTCAACTGTATAATAATGCACATAGTTAAACAAAATGCACTTAATTTAAAAGTATTCGAATTATGTAAGAATTTTTTTTTTTAATTTTGAAAATTGTTTGAAGAATTTTAACACGTGAGCTCTTTACCCAATCATCAAATTTTAAATGTTATCTAAACTTTACAAGTTGAGCAACTAGTATGTCAATTTTTAATCAATGGGAAACACATGATTGCCGTTATCATGTGACCATCATGAATTTAGCCCATTGATTGAAGGATTATTATGATTGTTTTTTAATATATTTGCATAATTGAATGTTGATTAATATGTTTAGGTTTGGGCATTTAACTGTTTTTTTTTTTAATGTTAATAAATTTAATGTTTAAAGTTTTTTAGACTTTGATTGAATGGTTCTTGAGTCTCACTATGTAAATGATCGCGGATTAATATCATTATAATTCACATCAGTTAGCTTTTAATTTTTCTTTTTAATAAATAATGCGAGTGATGTTTTTTATTTGTGTGCTTATAGTTTATAATTTTATTATTTTTTAAATTCATTTTCCGACACATGCTCAAATTTTTATTTAAATCAGTAATCAATCTTACTTTCACGATCTTATTTTTTAGTTGTAGAACCTACTAATCTAAGGGAAAGACCTGCTTATAAAGTCCAGGCAAGTACCCGTAAGTTCTAATTTCTATAGAAATAAAATCTAAATATGTTTTGCATAAAATTGTGTTCAATTGTACAAATTGATGTTCAATACTTTTTCATTATTGGTCTTGTATGTGAATTTTTCCTTTTAAATATTCGATACTCTGTAGTAATAAAGTATTCCGGACACATTAAATTCTTCTGTGATGCTATCTTTAACTATATACATTAATATAATTTACGTTTGTCATTTTTTTGAAATTGTTGTACTTTTAATTATTTTAAAACTGTTTTTCTATTTCATTTACTGCAAATCAACCTCGTAACCATTTCATGATTAATAACTAATTCCTCATACGGCATTTTTGCATCATGAATGAAATGGGTTTTAAAGGGGGAATGGGAACAAAAGCTTTACTCTATATTTTCAAATATAAGCCTATCCTTGTATAAGCTGACAATGTGTTTTATCTTACAAAAATATATCCACAATTCGAAACTCGTATATAAGCTGAATTGAAAAATTAATGGGATTTTCAATCATGTCGCCATGAAGGCGAAAATGTTGTCAAACGGAAGAATTTTTCAATCAAATTGCTGTAAAAGTAAAACGCCAGACACAAATGACAATAGTTTTATTTTTAGTAACCCTATTTGAAGTTGACATATTTTTCATAAATTTGTTGGACACCATCTGTACTAGTTATTTCTACATCATTTTTTAAATGAGGGGATAGAGAAATTTGTATACGGCATGTGCTCGTCGACCTATGTTTCAGCCATCAGCGCGTGTTGGTGGATTCCCGTTACGATACGACGAACGAACCAAACATCTGTTGTCCGTTCACTTATCTCCCTTCGTGAACTGCTCTGTCTTCCGAAACGACCGCTTTCTTACTACGATATGTTTTCTTTGCGATAAATAGCTGTACTGACTGCTTTTTTTTTCTTGTCTGTGGAGAAGCGCTGATATTGAGCAATTTTCTGGTTTTTACTCTTGTTTCTTACTCGCCATGTTTAAGACAGCTGCGTATTCTAGATCAATTGCATAAACTCAACGATATGCATTTTTTTCTGGACTCTTCTTGTTGATGTATTTTAAATATAACGATGGTTGTTTTCTTTTCTTTGTTTTCAGTGGAAAAAATCCGCATTGATGTCTCAGGTTCTACTGGAGTTTTGGCATCAAACACATTAACACCGGAGTATATCGATGAATTATGCCCAGAGGACAACTACTTGTTTTTCAAAATTGTACGTTTTACATATTTTTTCTAACCTTATTATTTTTCCTTATCATATGATGATTTATAATTAATATTTATTCATTTAATCAAGTCACACACTCAAAAAAATATTTTTTAATTAAGAAACATTGGATCAATTTTTAAAATTTATTCTGAAAAATATATTACTTTTTACATAACTTTTTTTTTTTTTGGGGTAATTATCACTAACTACTCACATTTTTCTCAGTTAATTTTAGCTTTATGGAATAAGTTCAATTTCTATCGATATCTTAACAATATACATTCTATCTTCCTTTTAGAATAAAAGGTTTATTTCTGTTTCTGTCTATTCTTTAAATAGTTTGCTTTTATCAGTCTGTTTTTATATATATTTCGTTTATTAGTGTCTCTTGGCTATTAAATAAGTCAAATATCGTTTTTCAGACTACTCATGTTCTGAGCTCTGGAGTCTAATTTAATTAAAATGCGAGTTTTACGCAATATAATGTGTAAGATGAGATCATTGATTGCGTCAAAAAGTGTAAGCGTGTTTCAGTCTATATGAAAAATGAATCGACATATTCAAATTTTAAATTAACTTGTATAACATTTACTCTGGTATTGATTCAAAATTAAGAAATATTTTGTTATGTTATAAATATTTTTAAGCGGTGTATAGGGACGTCTTAAGGGGTGGGCCGCCTGGGCCCAATGCCTCACCATCGACGGGGCTTCGTTTCGTTCTCTACTCAGTCTTAATAAGATCATGATCCGAATAATTTTAATTGGTAAATATTATTCCCGTACATATTCTCTGAAAAACTGCGATTTTCAAACTGCATGTCAATTGGCAAAAGTGGCAAGACTCTATTATAAAGTGTTGACCTAGTTCCATAAGCAATCATTCAACAAAGGGAGTCGAAATGCGGCCTTTCGTCGACCCGGTTTGCGCGATTGCGAGTTGTGTGCATTTGTTTCAAATTATCGTTTGTACGAGTAGTTGGCAATGCATGCTACCAGTAGCGCACACAAGTTTTTCGAGGGGTGGGGGTGGGGTAGGGTCGAAAAATGTCCACCCCACGGTATCCCTGCCCCAATACGCCGCCCAACACATTCTTTTGTTTTGTGGATTTTCGGGAACAAAACAATACAAAATTAATTATTGAATAAATAATTAGCATTAATTGATAAAATTAATTATTAATAACAAATACATAATTAAATTTTACGTAATATATACATAGGATTATAACCAATCAAAAAAATATGAAGGGTTATGGGGGGTATCCGGACCCCTAGGACACCCCCCTTGTGTGCGCCACTGCATTCTACATACTGTCTACTTTTAAAGGTCCCAAGAAGAGCCTACTTTTGCATAAGGGCCCGGGGTTTCAAAAAACTTTAATATTTCTCTAGGCTTCAAAGTATTAAGACATCCCTGACCGTGTATTAAGTGAATACAACTGAATACGGCATCAGTTATGTATGTTGGACCGAACTAAAATTGTTTATTTTTTTATTACATTTTGCCTAATTACTATAAGAAAATAAAGGGCTCCAAAAAATTGGCTGAATTTAAAATCTTATTGTAATATCTGGATTTATAAATAGGCTATGATAGTAGAAATCTTCATTAAATTTAATTTTAAAAATGGTCTCCTCCGGTTATAAGTGTCGAGTAAGTTCTCTTTTCAAATCACTTAACATACGAGTATTAAATATCTTTTAGCTTTTATTAAACAATAGATGGAGGCCACTCTGTGCCTTCGTGAATGATCGTCATATTTTATTCTGCAATTGCTCTTGAATATATCTTGCACAACATTGATAATATAAATTGTTAGTGGAAATATATAATTTCATACGTGGTTTAATTACGTATATGCTATAATCGAAACACTTTTTCTTGTTGTATAACGTTGAATGCCTCAGGACAGAACAAGAAACCTTTTAGCAATCTCGGAGAGAAATGGTACATCAAACTTTGTTCATGATATAAACTGAACTGCAATTCCAGGAACAGCTAAATCATCATTGGTGATTAAAATTATTTTATTAATTAACAATTAAGACATTACGCTAAAAGACGAACACAAACGACTGCTACACAATCTTAAATAAAATATAAATCAAAATTTTTTGCAACATCCATCGTAGCGCCATCAAACCGCCACCTTCTGTACCTCTTAAAACTGTCCCTCTCTACAAGAACGCCAGAAAACCCATAGAGGCCCACACAACACCACGCTTTCCCAACTAACGCTCGCTATAATTGGAATACATAAAGATGAAAAACGGTAGCAGCTTTTTATGCTAAAAAAATTAAATGCCTATCTCTATGTCTATGTTAATATGGTTTATTAGCTGAAATGTATGTATAATGTGTACACACACACACAACTATATATAACTAAAATACACTTTGTTAAATGTAGTGTAGGATAGTACCAACTATTATCCCATTATTAAATGCACTTTGGGCAATTCAATTATTTTTGGTATTTTTATTAATTTCTAAAATTGGTTATTTTATCTTTTGTTTGTTTCTTAGTGTTATATGAAGTAATGAACTCGGATTAATTGGAACAAAATATAATTTGAAAAAAATATTCACGAAGTGAATTGTTTGATTATTAAACGCAATCATTAATATAACAATGGTTTTTTCTCTCTCCTTCAGGTGGAGGTATCTGATGATGTTTGTATGAGTGGTGACTTTGGATACATCACTGAAAGCAGTGGTAAGCTTTTCACAGTTTTTAAAAGTTTTTGAAACTAATATTTTACAAATAAATGTCTTTATGTTTTGAGAAGTAGAAACTAATTAATGTATACATTTTAAGTGAACCAACATTTGTAAATTAAAAAAATGTATTAAAATAATCCTTCCCCACTTGGATCATATTCAAAATGTTAACATAGTCATCCATTGCTCAACAGTAATGCAACATTAATTAAACAAAAACAGATATACATAAATAATCTAAAATAATGATTTAATCTATTAAATTGTAAGAAGTTCAATGTTTAAATTCAAATAATTTTACAAAAAAAAAATTCAGACATGAAACCTAATTGCTGTTAGGGGTATATGGTAGCCCACAGCCCAATAATCTCGTGGTAGCTTCTTGAATAATATATCCCAGCAGCACACACACACACACACACACACACACACACACACACACACACACACACACACACTATATATAGTAACGTAGGGAAGGCTATTGACGTAAGACTTCGTAATTTTGAACCTTAGTCAAGTGATAAAAACATTATCTGAGATAGCACCCCACTCAGAGTTGCCAGAAACTTATGCAGCAAAGTAGCACGAAGAGGGGGAAAAAGTAGCGAATCGATTTTCATTTGCAATTCATAAATATTTTTAATTTTGGCAATTTTGTAAAACGGTTTTAAAAAATGCATTTAAATGCTTTAATTATTTAAAATACATTCAAATTCTTCCTGCTCAATGTCGTGATCTGCTGTAATGTCTTTTTTTTTTTTTTTGTATCAATTTCTGGAATTATAATGTGGAAGCATTTGTGGCGAAGAAATAAAATCAATGCAGCAAGTCCTTCGTTTTCCAAGTCATTTTGATTCACGAGAATTTATTCATACAGTTCGAGCACATTCGTTTAATTTTTACATTAATGTCTTTGTTGTTGACGTCGCTTTCGAAGAAAATAATATCCCAGCGCTTTCCACGGTGGCATTGTTACTTATACGTTGTTGTTGGCTGTAGCAGATCTGTAAAGCAAATGTTGCTAAAATCTCTTAAAAACGGACCAACTAAGTCTTTTTATGCTAAAATGTCTTGAGCGCGCAAAATAATGTAACTCCATCATTAAAACGCTCAGATTCTAAATGAAAAACATCTTTCAACTGTATATGTTAAGGTGATGTCTCCATATATTTGAAAACATCCCTATTATTCATCTAGTTTATTCAAAGGAACATATCAAAATCAACTGCCAACACTTACCCAGCGTTACGTGCCTTACTTTCCCAGTTTCCTATGTTTCATTTTCGACTTAAGTTACCAATTTTTTTATTGATTCTTCCCAAATAAGTCTCATTTGTTCGAACTTGCTCCAATATGCTTTTTATGTGTGTGTGTGGTTGAGAGTAGCAAAAAGTAGCGGCGTACCATCAAGTGATGAAGTAGCGGAATTCGCGAAGTAGCAATATGATGACAAAAAAGTAGCGGTTTTCTAAAAGTAGCAAAATTCGCGAAAAATCGCCTTTGATCTGGCAACACTATTTACTCTCCTTACTTTCACACACCCCTTGTATCTGCGAAGACCAACTTCAACATGTATATATATATATGTGACCACCTGGCCCGTGATGGCCAGATATGGTCTACCGTGGTTGCGGTCGCGAACTCATGGTTAGCGTTTCGATTCACTCGTTTAAAACCTACTGCCATTGAAGACCTCCTGCATAAAGATGTTGATATCATTAAAGAACCTTACAAGCAAAAAATCGTTTGGATCTACGCTTTAGCAAAAAGGTCAGCTGCACTTCAAACGAAAAATCCATTCACCATCGGCGAAGGATTTTTCGAATTCGGCCGAAAATCAAGTCATTGCCTAAACGGAGGGATCTTCCGAATCTGATCTTGATAAAGGTGGTGCTGGAATCTATGGAATTCACCCAAATGGTGAACTTGGATATATAAATTCAGGTAAATTTCTACTCAAGCTTTACGTGTGTGTGGAAGGCTTATATGTGGCCATTAAAGAAGCCTAGGATAACTACCACAACAGAGCAATTGAAATTTCCAGTGGCATTCTACTGTTCTCAGGGATCGTTTCAATTACTGCAAACCAACCTGCGCACTCCCGATTGTTGATGGTGAGGCAATTCTGGGATGATAGCCCTTATTAACAGAGTAATTGCGGCCCTAAGAACTTGTACTTTGCAATGGATACCGGCTCACGTAGACATCTTTGGACGTGAAGCAGGCTGATAGCAGCCTTGCCAAGGGCCGGGGAGATTCTCTCGGCAGTAGCCTTACTTTGGTCACTTTGATTAGCCGGATGTAAACTCACCTCCCATCCGGTTAAGAGTACTTCATTCGGATCTTGGTGTGGCTGCATGATTTCAGCCAACAATAGGTAGCTAAGTGCAAGACTTGCTTTAAAGGAATGAAAATATTGCCTGATTGCCAAAGCAGTTAAATACTTGTACTCACTGCCCTGACTTTCTTCTAATCATATTTTTAATTGTCCTTCTATAGTGGCTAAGCTCCACGACATAAACCTAAACCACACTTACCATCAACTGCTTTTTATTCGCCCATGGGTCGTCACGTGAAAAGCGAAAGAGCCGTTTTTAACGCGGGCGCCTTTAATTTTCAGCTGCATGGACAAGACAACAACATTGAAGGCCTACCGTGCACAGGAGCTGATGCACGTTAATTTGAGACACGTCTGTTGTCTCAAATTTCTCCCATTGGTGCGGTGTGGAAGCTTGGAGAAAGGAGATGTCAGCCTCTAAAAGGATCCATTGCCAATACACCTAGTGTTGCCTCAGAGTGCGACTTAAATTAAATTAAAATCAAATCAAAATTGAGCCTCAATGGATGTAATGGGCTTCAATCTCTCTATACAGCGGGTCTTGAATGGCGCAAGGATTTGAGTCTTCGACTCGACAAGGAAGCCAGAGCCTTATTAGATGGGGGTTCGACACAAGTAATTTTATTTCACTACTGTGAATGAATAAACTTAAATTAAGAGAGAAAATAAACATTTTAGTTTCCGCATTGAATGACTCGGAGTTAACGATTGTAATGCAGCTATCACAAATAGAAGGAAGAAATGAGACAAATGCAGATTTTTTTTTTATAAGTCCATGAATTACAGATGCTATTCTTTCTCGACCTTTTAGTGCTTGTTTGGGTAACTTAGACAGAGAAAAATTGACTCTTGAGAATTTTAATATCCCAGGTAATATAGTGATCTATTGCTAGGAGCAGAAATCTTTAGTGAAATTCTTGTACCAGGACAAAATCTTTTAAATACAAAACTAATTCTTCTTAATACAGTTCTTGGTTTCGTTGTGAATGGTAGTATACTGGTTTCCAAAGAGAATAAATTTATTTCTGGTTGGTTAAAGATCGTGTTGAGAGGACAATAAAATATTTGAGAAATCAGAATAGAAAGATTGTGAAAAATAGGAGTCAACAATTTGTGAGGAGTATTTTCAAAAAACACATACTAAGGTTATCTGCCATTTAAACAGGATCCAAATTGCTTATGCCAGCATAGAGATATTGCATTTAAAAAGTTTAACTCGTTATGTAATAGGTTTAAAATAGAGCCTAACTATTGAAAACTATATAGGGATTTTTTAAAAGAATATAAAGAGTTAAGTCATATACATATGCGAGAGGAAGATTATCAAGAGGAATGCGGTGTGTACTTTATACGTAATCTTCATGTTTATGGCCGCGATTAAAGAATTAGTAAATTGAGTCATCTTTAATGCATTGTCCAACTACCAACGTGTGTTCTTTAAACACTCTACAATACAACAGAGGAGTTTCTCTAGATGACCCTCTTTTCATAATGGTTCGTTTCAGAAAACACATTTTCGCGTTCATTACATATGTGTAATAATGTATAGGATGATTGTGATCCCTTCTGGGTTCACAAGAAAATATACATAAATACATGCTCTTGGTAGTAATTAAAACTCAACACAGTCAAAAATTCTGGATTAACTTCCGAGAGCAAAATGAATTTTGATCACAAGTGATGATGTCATTTAAGACTAATTAGCGTACCGGTTGCAACATATACATATTTTCAGTATTAAGTTTAATAGATCGTACATTCTAATAATTTGGATTTTGAAAGGTGTTTGATTTGGTTAAAACGACTCCAAATAAAAAATCATTCTATTATATATATAATAGAATTATAGTATAATAAAATATAAAATAAGATCCCCCAAGTAAAAAAAATTTTTAAAAACCTAAATCCCAAAAAAAAGAAATTGGGAGTTCAAAGCACAAAAATGTATGTACAAAAAGAGTCTTGCCCAAAGGGGGGCCTATTATTGGATTTCAGGGTGTCCTCTTTGGAGGGGGGTTAGGGCAAGCAGGGATCCAACTCCTGGGGAAATTTTTCCCGTATAGAAAGAAACAGAGCCATGTTGAAAAGGTAAGCGTTTTCCCTAACAAAAGGATAATAAACCAGAAAATAAAAGTGAAATAAAAATATTAAAAGAAAAAATGTTTTCCCCCAGAGGGGAATAATAACAAAAAATTTCTATAGAAAAAAATGAGGACATAAAAAAATGTAATATTGAATCCCAAAATAAATGCAGACATGCATCTTATACCAAAGTCCCACACAAACTGATGGAAAAATGGACGTGTTAGCACAAGAAGAAAAAAGTGGTGCCATCTAAATAGTTATTTTTCAAAAAACTAAACATGAAATTGAAAAAAAAAACTAAACTATTGCTAAATTGAACTAATCATAAGTTATTTTAAATAAATTAATAATCTATATTAAAAATAAGTAATATAACATGGAAATATATTTAAAAATAAATTTACTTGGATAATTGTATTCCAGACACACATATTGCCAAATTTAATATAATTACTTTGTTTTAATATATTATCAATAAATAAATGATTGTTTTTTTTTTATAAAATTTAAGGTAATATTTCTAAATGTTCATAGGTGTAGGTTACTACACCAGAAAGACATTTTTCTAATTTTAAAATCAAACGAGTCTTTCTTACCAAAGATACTAATTATTAGCAAATTATTCTTAACATTTAATTGGAGGTCTAAAAAGTTAGCTGACTGATTATTGTAATTAGTTTTTAATAATTTGAAGTAGTGGGAAAATAATTAAAGCTAGGAACAAAATCTTACTATATTACTAAAAATAATTAGGTCATCTATGTATCAAAAAAACTAACAAGATTCGTAACTAACACTATATTGGCTCAGCAGTTACTAGCAGGTTCATCTTGTAGTAAACCTTTAATTTGCTGACAATAAGTTATGTAAAATATAAGTTTCATTTAATATTAATTGAATAATAGAAATATATTTATCATATTTTATTATCTTATTCAAAAAAAATATTTGCTGCATGCTATTTTAAGAATCTTAAACATGGCTTCTATATCTATGGAGTTAAATAAATCTTCCAAATCAGAGGTATAAATAGAAATAATTTTTTTTACCTTGCATATACTTAATAATGACCATACTATTCTTAACAATAATAGAATTATCAATTTTGTCTAATGTAGATTGAATAATATTTTGTAGCTTCTTGCCCGTATGTGTAATATGAGTTTTAAAGTCATTCGTTATAGTTCTAAATTTAATAGGATTTTTAGAAAATTTAGGAGTTAAATATAAATGCATATGTATATATTTCTTTATTTCAGTTAATAAAGATATTGAGGAACCTGGTTTAGTTCGACGGCGAGGTGCTGTGAAGCATAAAAATGTACACGAAGTTAAAGGTCACAAGTTTATTGCTAAATTTTTTCGGCAGCCTACTTTCTGTGCTTTTTGCAAAGAATTCTTATGGTGAGTATTTTTCTTTTTGTTATGTTTTACATTTTATTCAAAAAGATTTTTTTTAATTGAGAACATTTATAACCCCGTGCACCACAAAGTATCACACGGGGGCTTATATGGAAGTAAGCGTGAAGCACACATCACAAAGAAGAGAAGGATTACAACACAAATATCCATGCCTTACCCGTGATTCGAACCCAGACCCTACGGCACCGCAGTCAGCGTCACTAACATTATACCGGCTGGGCGGCTATCCTAATACGTTAAAAGGAATTTTTTTTTACCTTATGATTTTTTTTTAAATATGCGGACTTCGATCTTGCCTGGGGATTTAAAAATTTACTTGTTTTATGTTTATCAATTAATAAAAATCCTTGTGCCTAGATTGTAAACTCTATAAAATGCGTTTTTGATCATATGTATAATGGAATGATCTTTTTAGATTATTTTAAATGATGCCCAATTTAAAAGTATTCTGATGGAAGTAACTAAATATACGAATTATTGAAGACACGAAGTGTGGGATCTTACTGTTTTTAAGACATTATGAAAAGAATACGTTTTGTTGTAAAATTTTCTATTTTTTGAATAATAAAAATAATTCAATTGTTTTAAAGCAAAAATAATCAACGACTGTATTTTCGCAGTGGTCAAATCAGTAGCTAATGACAGCAATATTGTACGAATTTTTAACCATTGTTTTTTTATACTATACTGCTACGTATATAAAATCGTTCAAAAAAATGGTGAATTTCTAAATTAATTTAAGGAATCCATCACGTATTTAATGTTTTTTTTTCTTTTGCTTTCCTCTACCTACTATGAACTGAAAAACAAAGCTTTGTATACCTTTTTGCACAGTCATTCTAAAAACTGCTTGGAAAGTTCAGTGATATCGTAGAACAGGTCTACCTCGGTTCCGCGTAGTGGTGCACACAAGAATTTTCCAAGGTCTGTGTAATGTGTGGGGGGGGGAGTTCAGGGTCGAAAGTTCACCTTTCTCGTATCATGCTCCAATACGCCCCCTAACATATTCTTTTGATTTCCTCTATTTTCTTGAACAAAAGCTGTAAAAAATTAGTTACTGGATAAATAATTAGAATTAATAAAATTAATTATTAATAACAAATAATTAAATTTTGCGTACTATATACATTGGATTATAATCAAGGGTTTTGGGGTGGTGGGTCCAGACCTGGCTCCCCCTTGTGTGCGCCACTGGTTCCGCGGAACCCTAGGGTCTCCTGGAACTTTGACAGAGGCTCCGCAAGTGAACACTCTTTGCTTAATCAAAGCGTCAAAATTTTAGTAAAATTTTAATTTTTATAAAAGATCGTATTTTTACAGACAGTTTACTTGCAAACATAAATATTTCAGGGATAAAATAAAATCTTAAATCTCATAAGTCACATGCTTCAGGCAAAAATGTATAAATCAGAATGTTTGACAATGATGGAGAAGGAACAACTTATCGACATATCAACGAATTCGACTAAATTTAAGCAGGAACAGCTCCTATATTTTAGGTTGCAAATTTGCAGAAGTTTCTCACGCAGTTATAAACATTTTACTGCCATTCTGAATAATGTATTCTAGTAAAAACAAAAACAAAATACAGAAGCAAATTAACACAGAATATAAAATAAGACTGCAGATAGCTTCAATTTACCTAGATTTTGATAGTTTGAGTGAAGAATTCTGACACGTATCTCTGTTATTAAATATCATGCAATGGTAGAGGTCACGCGGAGAAAGAATTAATGAGTAAATTATTAAAAGACTTAAAAAATATTTTACATAATTATATTAAATTGTTTTTACTTTAAGTACCTGTAACATGTTGATTAAATACAGGGCGATTCATAAAGGAGTATACAGTTTCAATGCACACTAAATCAAGAATAATGTAAAAGTATTGCATGCACCCATAACAGAATTATATGGGACTAGTTTTGTTAGACAGTCTCCGATGTTCTATGTGTGAACCCTTAGTCATGCGAGACGCATCCAGCCGGGAATCCATTTCCATTCAGACGTGTGTTAAGATATCAACTCCATTGATAGCGGCTATGATACGCTATTTCAGCTTCGTCCAGGACTTTTATTTTTGCACTACCATCCCGTAGTTTATTTTTCATACCATTGTTAGATAAATTTTCTAATTGGAGTTTCATTTCAGAATCGTGATAAAAAAAGTAATAATAATAATAATAATAATAATAAAATTAAATTAAAAAAGTGCTGTTACTCAGCATTCAATTTTGCTAAGTTAAAGAACCTCAAATCCTTCTCCAGTGCAGACACCGTCATTTCGACTGATTAGTCGCAGAACACAGGTGCTATTGCTTACATTATTTCTCTGTCAGGGTCTAGACACAAACTTTAAAAATACATCTACCTGACGGTTCGTTAAGGTGGTACCTATCTTTCACTAATACTGTTTTACAGCATCTGGAAAGAGTAGACTTCTTTAGAAATCATCCTGTATTATTTTAAGATATGTTCATCTAAAGCGTTTTAGATGGGATTCCCCGGAAGCATCTAGCAGTTTCAAGGGTTCCTAGAGTTGCCAAAGTTTAAAACCGTAGAGTTGAAATCGCTAGCTTTGTGTTCGATGAGATTAGTCAAGTCGCGTGAGTTTGGGTACCGGTTGCACTAAAAAGAACATGGAGTTGCTGAACTTTAAATTTAAAGTTTCGCAGTGTTGAGTGAAAGCTAGAACACTTAGATACGAGGCTCATTTGCCGTTCTTGTCATTTTACCCTGTTTCAAAATGATGAATTCTCATAAATGTGCTCGCATTAGTTAACTCTCGAAAAAAATATAGAGCGAAATTTAATCAAGCCCTCAGGAACCAAATAGAAGAAAACCAGCCTTAGTGCTTCTCACTTTCACAACTTCCATAATTGGCTACATGAGGGTTATTGCAGCACGTACTTATTTCCTTTCAGGACTTACCTTTTGTAGACAAGTACGGGACTTACGACCATTAAGGCTGTCTTCGGCTAATGTTAAAGAATAGGAGCCAAATTCGGAATATTTTCAGATAGAAAAGTATTCAAACGTTAATACTATATTCTGGCTTCACTATCATGTAGAGAATCACTTATTTTATCATACTACTCATTTTTATCTGAGTTGATACATTTTTTCTTTTATAAAATGCATTTCGCAATTTTTCTCCTATACCGTAATGCTAAATGAGCTATCCCTTTACATGTTAAAAGGAAAAACGGATTATGTATGAAATATTTTGAAATTTTGAAAACACTATATTATAAACAAATGCATGAGTTACAATGTCAAAAATTTTAATAAAAATTGAGGCATTTTTTCTGTCCGGAAGTTGCTCCGCGTTAAGTTCACACTGTCTCACATATGGCGAAAACAGCCTTAAGAATCCAATTGATTTTTACTGTCTTTCCCGGCTCTTACTGTGTTTGGTAAAAACTGAAACCGCATGCTTGGAATGTCATAGCATGCTTTCAATATTTTTCATCCTTCCTTGTTTAATATTACCCTTCTCTTCCTTTCTTCACCTTTGGTATAGATCACCGTAATAACATTAGTTGCATTTACTTAAGTGATACATCTGCTTATTACGAGTGTTGGATAGCTGTACCTAACAAAGCCCTTGGGGCAGTAAACTAGGTGTCGCGAGTTCGAGTTCTGGTGCCACTGAAGAAGTAGAAGGGGACGATGCACGTTAAATCTGTCGAGGCTCAATGTCCTCCCGTTGGTGTGGTAGTCAGGAGAGGGGATACCACAACTCAACTGTCCTCGTCACTTGACTGATGTTTAAAATTACGAACTCCGTCGCCAATAGGCCTCGTGTTGCTTTCTAGTGCGGCGTTAATATAACTCTGGGCAGTATGCCAAATATAAGCTATTGTTCTAGTCAATTTGATTCTGGGTCTTATAATTCTCCAGAATAATTGGAGTCCTTCCTGGGATGTATTTCATTATTCTGTTGAACGAAAGATTTTGTTTTTCCTCTATTTTTTGTTTTTAGAATTTAATTCACGCATTTTGCTCCAAAAAGATTTTACTATTCATAACAAAGGACATAATCCTTACTATTTTAATTTTTCAAGGTTAAAAGTTATCTTCACTTCCTTTAGTTCAATAATAAATAATAATTGACGTATCCTATTGACAGAAAAAAATGGTTCGAGTCAATATCGTGAGTTTTTCCGGATGTATGTAAATCAATCCGTTGGGAGGAAACAGAATTATCAGTTTTTTGCTTCAAAATACTTAATGTATTGAACACTTAAAGAACTATTAGAAAAGAAAACATTTTATTACTATTATTAAAAGAGCTAATGAATTGCAATAGCAATTTTTGATTTAGGATTTAAAGTTACATTTTATAGATTTTTTTAAGTGATGATTATATTGCGGTCATTTTAAAATAATTTTAATTCCGCTGATCTCACATAAACAGGGATATTATTTGCGCGTGCTTAAATATTTTCATCTACTCTAGTAAATATATAGAGGTGTTTAAAAAAATATATACACACACACTTTGATGAAGAAAAATTTTATGTTATGATAAGTATTACAGTGAATAAAAATGACAAAAAGTTACAATAAGGGTTCAAACTGTAATCCACCCACTTCCAAACATTTTTAAGCACGATACCGTACATTGTTGGTGACATCTCTCAGAGAAGCTACAGGAATAGCGTGATTAGCCGATATCAATTTCATAGCACAGTTTCACGAGTGTACACGGTTTCTTGCTGTTCATCACGTTCTAGAGGTAACCCCATAAACAAGAGACCACATTACATAAGAAACAAAATTTGCACCATTTTTAACCTGGGTCTAGAACCATTCATAAAATTGAGTTCTTATGTCTGGGTTGTCCTCGTTCACTGTATGTAACAATTGAGGTATGCAGACTTTCCATTTTGCTCTTTGCAAAATAAAACTACGCCAGCCCTAACCAGGTCTGTTTCACGTGCACATTGTGAAGTCGATTTTTCAGTGACAGTGTGAATGAAATCTAACACTCTAACAAAAGACGCTTTGCTTGTTGATGTGGGGTGGCCGGCCTGATTGTCTCTTATGCATTACCTTTATTGTTCCATCAGTTTCAAACTTATCGTGAAGGCGAGCAATTCTTAATCGTTTGGGTGGTTCCGTTCCATGTTGTTGCCTTCAATGTAGTTGCACTTCTCTGATATTCTTGAGCTTCCAGTACCATTTAAAGATGCTTTTTCTCTGCTTGAAAATCAGACGTACCTGCGTCATGGTCTCACTTTCCCTACTAAAACTCTACCGCCATCTGTAGCTGAATTATTGTTGAACACGTCGAAACACTAATATCAACTCTTATAACTTAATCCTATTGCCAAACTTGTGACATTAACGTATTACCTAGTCTTAAAGTTTGCATACATTTTTTTTATCACCCCATTAGATAACTGGATTGCTAAGTTTGCTGTTTTTATAATAGATATCCTGGTGGTTAGTGGATCGTGAATTCAATTCCGCCGACGATTTTTGATTCAGGGCTGCTGCTTCATGTAGCATTGAATAGATCATAGGTTCCCAATGTGGTTTCCATGGACCATAGGATTTCTTGGAAAAATTAAAACTGAGGAGGCGTATACAACGTTAGAAGTCCGTGAAAGTTTTAAAATGAAGTAAAATACTAGGGTTGGAACTTAAAGAGTGGCAACTATTTATTTACATGGAATACAAAAGTGATTCATGTCACTATGTTGTACAGTCCTTCAATATAGTGGCCAGCATTGGGTATAACCCATTTCCAACGATGTGGAAGTCGCAGAAAACCTATAGCAGCGCCTGTTCTGATGATAGTTCGAATAGACCCGTCTGTTGCTCAAGAATCTCTGAAACAGTTTTAAAGCGAATGCCACGAAGTGGTTCCTCCCTGTTAGGAATTAAGTCAAAGTCACAAGGGCTTAAATCTGGGGAATGTGGTGGATGGTAAAGAACTTCATTCGATCGAACAAATCAGTCGCTGCATGCTGGCGAGCATTGTGATGAAAAATGATAAGAGCGTTCTGCAGAAAGTTTCGCCGTTTTTTTTTTTTTCTTTAAGCTGGTCTGAGATGGTGCTGCGTAAATGATACGGCATAAAAAAAAGACTCTCGCCCTCATAGCGCTCCAGGTGTGTTCGAGTAGCATCGTATCCTTTTCTGCATTTCCGCCAAATGATGTGGAACCAATCTTGAAGAAATTTTTTTTATGCACCGGCTTTCCTTCAAAATTGGCTGCACATTCATATGTGCAAATCCTGTCTGTCGGACCAGCTCACAAATCGTTTGGAGACGATCACTGTCAATTAGTGCGGCAACAGCATGCACTTCAGCTTCGCTAACACTAGGACAACCTGGCCGATGGATGTCTGCCATATTGACCCATCTTAACTCTTTATTATCCATCTTGTACTACAGTTCTGTAAGGCAATGCAGATTCTCCGCAAGCTTCTTGAAGCCCTTGATGACATTATAGTGCTGTATGACCTCTAGCAAATTTAATTTTTATCCAACATCTTTATTATTGTTTACAACACTTACTTTAGACCGCAGCTAATACAAGGATCAATTTATCGCGTTACTCCGCATGCGCGTGACGTAGGAAGGACGAGTCGTTTTGCTGAGAGGTAAGGTAGGTATGTAGCTCACGTGCGGTGCGCGCGACATTCTTTGGTTTTGTTGCAGTGGCGCACACAGGGGGGGTCCGGACCCCCTCCCCAAATCCCTTGATTTTTTTCCGATTGGTTATAATTCTAAATATATAATACGTAAAATTTAATTAAATATTTGTTATAAATGATTAATTTTATTAATTAATGCTAATTATTTATTCAATAATTAGTTTTTTATTGTGTTTTGTTCCTAAAAATCGACAAAATCAAAAATAGCATGATACAAGAATGGTGAACTTTCAACCCCGGACCCCCCTTGAAAAATTCCTGTGTGCCCTACTGTTTTGTTGCATAGCGTTTTCACAGCAGTGTGCCACTATTTAAGTTCCAACCCTCGTATTTGTAACCCATTTCCATTATTATGTGAAAGTTACAATAAATTAGTAAAAATTTTTACGAATTTAAAAAACTTACAAAAAAATTGAACATTTTAGAATAAAATTTTTATATAATTATATAAAGTACAAGTAATAACCATCATCGTGTGGTGGAATTCGGGCAGATCGCGGTAAAGGCCATCTAGGCAAGTTTAAGTAGGAACGGAATCTCGCCGCTACATGCAATAATTTGTCTAAAGTATGGCAGTATAAAATCGTACTTCTAATCAATTTGGTTTGGTTTTGTGCGTGATTCTGAGATGTGAAGTAAATGCAACACATTTTTCTTAGTTTTGAACAGAAAGCAGTATATTTGCATTGTGCGAAGATAACCATCTAATTGGTTCCCCGTCTCATTGGGGGAAAATGTCTGTATATTTCGATGCACAAAAATTATGATTGGAATAAGTACTACTTCAATACCACACTATTTTATTTGTACTTAATTTTTACGTGAACATTTATCATTTAATACATCAAAACAAATTTATAATTTTTCTATTATGTATATTGAAATCGGATTATTTCACTTGGGGGTTCATGGCAAGTTTTTGGTATAAAATAGGGCTTTTGGATTCAGTAAGTTTGGCAGATTCTAGAAGAGTGGAGTACAAATCCTGTTTGTGCCATCTTCACAGTGTCACCAATGGATGTTGTATAGCTCTAATGGATGTTAATTTAAGGACTCAAAGCTAAGTCCTACTATATGATGAAAATAATATAATGTAAAAAAGTGTCTGTTTCATATGTTACCAACTAACTCTATTGATAGAAGTTCTGGAATTATCCGCCACATTAGCGTTGAAGAATTAATCTTTTTGGGTAAGGTTGCCAGTAATAGAGGAACCTGTCTATTTTTAAGCTCCTGTCAGGCAAGTGAGATGTTTAAATGTCATTTTTTGTTCCTAATTCCCCCCCCCCCAGGTGTATGTGTGTAGGGGGTGGGGAGACTGAGAACACATTCAACAGAAATATTCGGTGCAAATCATGACAGCTTGGAAGTGAGAAAAACACGTTTTCGGCAATTTTATTTTAAGTCAAGATGCTTCTTGTAGATTGCTTGAAATTTTTTTCCCTCTTTGTTCTTAGCCCAAAAGTAATCTTACAGAGCTGAGATGAAAATATAGGTCGTAATTTAGCGTATTTTTCTGTTACGTGTTTTTTTAATATCATTGACGCCCTTATGAACTCTATATCAAATTTTTATACCATATTTTAATAAATTCAAAAATTTCCAGTCTACAATTTTTTTTTTTTTTTTTGCCCGATTGGTACTATTGGACAATATTTTAAATTGTAACGAAAATGATCTAATTGGACCCAGCGATTCAGGAATGTTTAATCAAAACAAAATCTTTTATTTGCGGGTGACCTTCTGTATAAGTTTCTATGGATATAACGAAGACTATCTCAGCATTGAAACGGTGCCGTAGATGGTGCTGGTTCTCCAGTAACATGACTAAATTTCAGTTAGAAGGTGGCTGCATTGACGGAAGCATGGTCCGCGAATTGAAGTAAGAAATGTGATACAGTTTTTGCGTTTAAAGAAAAATTCTCCAGCTGAAATTCATCGGCAATTGGTAGAAGTGTATGGTTTAAGTATTATGTCACGAAAACAGGTTTGGGAGGGGATTTGGGTTCGCGGAATTTGACAAAGGCAGAACAGATATGCTAGTTGAAGAAAGAGCATTTTCGAGACTTTAAAGTTGGAGGTATTGGACCTCTTTCTTACAGTCTCGACCTCGCACCAAGAGATTTCCATCTCTTCTGACCTTTAAAGAAACACTTGGGAGATCAGCACTTCAGAACCGATGCTGAGGTTCAACAAGCCGTCTTGACGTGGTTGTACAACCTTGACGCTGGTTTCGATGGTTTGGTATACGGATGGAACAAATTCCTCAATAAGTATGGTGACTATGTGTCTTCCTACTTTGTAAATATATTTTTATTTCCTGAATAAACGTTTACTCTGAATGGGCTCGTTATCAATCTGCGTTATAAAAAAAATTATTCATTTAAGCATACCTAGAGTATTAGTCTGTTTCAGTGCACCAAAAACCTAAACATAACATGCATTTGTTATGCAATAATCTTTCTCGGTAATTTAGGCAAGATGATATAAAAACAAGATATCTCGTAACTAGCAATAAATTTAGTTTGCAAATATATGAGTGTTCTCATAGATGGCAGAGAACAAGCTACGAGCCTCCGAAACTTGGTTCTATCTGGATTAAACCCATGCAGCTTATAAATCGGATTATTAAACAAAATGTATGATTTATCCATTGAAACGCTTAAAGTTTAAAAAAAATTCCTATGTTTTCCTTTTTTATTACATGAAGGATTCTGTGGCGATCTTGTGGCTGGCATATCACGAGTTCAAGCTCTAGGTCCATTGAAGACCCACCGTGTATAGGGGCTTATGCAAATTAAGGGGATATGGTACGATTTACGCAAAAAATTTTAATTTAAGGATTTTCAAAATTTTTTTTCGCTGCCTCCTATGTGTGTATATTATGTAAAACAGATTTTGTGCTCAAATTTCATAAAAAGCTAGCCATTTAATTTTTTAAGGAAAAACAAAATTTATGAAGTGATTTTAAAATGCTGCTACTCCTACAAATATTTACGTACAAGCATGGAATTTGATTTAGAAGTACGTCAAACTATGTATAACAAAAGTTGGTATGGGTTTTGCAATAACATGATTGGTATTCGTACAATACTTCATTTTATGAATGTTTATTGAAAATTCCTTAAAAAATGTATAAATTCTGAGTTCAAATATTTTTTTAAAAAATAAGTATTGCTTTGATTCACAAAAATGCATACCAACTTTTGTTACATGTACTATTAGCAATAGGTAAAAAAAAAATTCAAAGGATTAAGCACAATAGAAAAAAAGCCTTAGCATTTAAAATGAAGACAAACTAGTTATTTTATCTTTCTCAGATAAGTAAGTTTAAAGTTTTGATTTGCCATAAGGATGTGGTTAAAAATGAACGTAAAATCTATCCTAATTCTGAGTTTTTTTAAGTTTAGAGCTTTCAAATTTTGTGAGATTATAGAAAAGTATATAAAGTATAATATTAGATTTGATTTTTTCACTGATTTTTGTCAATTGAATCGTACTGTGTCCCCTTAAATCTGCCTATGCTCAACGTCCCCCTGTTTACGTGGTGTGGTAGTTTGAAGAGAGTGGCACCTGCTCAGGTGTCGGCTACGTCATTTGTCCGAGATTCAAAATTACGAGGTCCATCACCAATAGTGCTCTTATTGCTTTCGTCCGGAATTAATAAACACTAATTCATTACGTAAATGATTCTAATACTCAAATTACGTCGATGCGTTCTATTGTCTCAGATTAAACACATCAGATGAATCGTTCGCATGCATTTCAGATCCACGGATTGAATTGGGTTTTTATTTATTTTATTTTTGTATTTATTTCATTTTTCTGTGGGAGAAGCGTCAAGAAATCTTAGCGCTTTGTGAGAATGACTAGTTGTGTTGTTCTAAGGCTTCGAGGTTTGGGGTCGTATTTTTATTCGCTTCTTTGAACGGGCTTCTTTTCCTGAGAAAAATGGTAAGAAATAGAACTTCGTTTCGCTTCTATTTTGTCTTTAGCGAGAACTTTCTCGCTTCTACACTGTTATGTTTATATATGCGATTACATTACTCACCTGTGAACGTGAAAAGGGCATATATTGTGTTTTTCTACTACTCCATGTCGTCAATCTTGAATTTTCTCTCTAAGCATCTTAGAAATCATCGTTTTGTTACCCTATTTTTTTAAAGAAAAAATTTGTGTAGATTTAAAAAATAAAAATCTATATAGCGCATAAGGGTTGCCCAAATGAAAAGTGGACTCGTGAAATTGTGTCAGAATTATTGCAGGTATAGCAACTCCACCAAACATGTATAAAAAGGAAGGTAAGTGGTGTATCCCGCATACGATGTGCAATAATGAAACCTGTTCGTGGGAGAGGAAATAGATCAAAAGTAAAGCCCTGTTATTCTTGGATGCGTCCTTATCGGGACCATGCGCGGTAATTTGGTTTCTGATTACGGAAGGTGAGCTGGATGCGGGCATCTATCAGCGAACGGGGCATTTTATGGAGAGCACTGCTTAGTTCGAACAATTGGTGCAAAAATTTTCGTGAAGGGGTCAAACGATATCAGATCTCCATGACAATGCCGGCCAAAACGTCTCCCTTGAAACCCAGTTAACTTTAAAAAAAAAATTCCATTGAAAAGTGTTAGAACCTCCCCCTCCCCCGTATAGTCCAGATTTGTCATCCTGAAACCTAAGGAAGCTATGCAAGACTTACTCACTAATTACCCATGATCTTTCTATAGCGAAAACATAGGCCTACTGTCGAAACGATGAAACCTGTTTTACAACCCCCATGGCAATTTCTTTTGATTTCCAATAAAGGTATTGTTTTTATTCAACTTGTTCGCTTTTCTTGGAAAACCCTTATATATCTCGTAATCAGTCATTTAGACCAGTGGTGCGCAAACTTTTTTCGACTCCGACCCCTTTTGTAGAGAGAATTTTTGGCGACCCCTAAAAATAAATGTTCACAAATACGATGTAAATAGGCGCATTTCTTTCGTTTTATCGAATAAAAAAATAATCATTTCTGACACATATTAATATTTATAGTTGAAAGAAAATATTTTTTGTATAACATAAAAAAAATCAGTAAATTGCCTTTTAATGAGATGTATGTGGCTGCAAGTTTCTGATTATCTCATCGATGCTCGGATATATGTTGCTAATTGCAATTCGCATATCATCTTCAGGGTTCAAACGAGAGCGGTATATAGTTTTTATTGAAACTAGTTTGCTAAATCCAGTTTCACACACATAAATACGTTGATGCAAATTGTATTAGTAACCTGATGGCATTCTTGCATAGAACGGGATATTGCTTTTCCACGGATAGCCAAAATTTTTGGCAAGGCTAAGTCTTAAATTGATTTCGAGGAGTATAATCACTAATCAAATCTATCAATTGCTCTTTCTCACTAATTCGAAGAGTTGAACTGCATATGTCGTAGGAAAATGGATCACGAATCCAACCAAGATCGTTTACAGGTAAATCCTCGAATCTTCTCGAAAAATTTTCTTTTAACGTTTCAATGTGATTAGAAATGATGTTTTTAAATGTAAATATATCTATATTATTTTCCTGGATAAAATTGTTAAAGCAGGGGTCGGTGTTATTTTTATTCAGTTGAGTTTGTCAGAGCCTAAGCTTATTTGTAAAAGCTTGAATTTTACTGGCTGTGAAGTTATGATAGTTGAATTCTCACCCTACAAGCTCAAATTTAAGTCGTTAAGTTTTTCGAAAATATCTACTAAATAGCTCAGCTTTCCTAGCCAAACTTCATTGATATAATAACTTGCCAATGTATGTTTCTTGTCGCTTAAAAACATGTATACTTCATTTCTCAAATCAAATATCCGTCGTAGTATTTTCCCACGTGAGAGCCATCTGACTTCGGTGTGTAACAGTAATCTCTCATACATTGAGCCCATCTCATTGCAAAGTATTGAAAAGAGACGGCTGTTAAGACTGTTCCATTTAATGTAGATAATTGAACTAACAGCATCTTGTAATACGTTGTGCAACTCTTCATCCATATCTTTTGCAACAAGAGCTTGCCGATGAATCATGCAGTGATTAAATATTATATGAGGCGCCACTTTCTAGATTAAACCTCTCAGCCCTTTGTTCGAACCTGTTAATGCTGCAGCACTATCAGTACAAACCGCAATACAGTTTGCCTAGGTAAGGGACTTTGCTTTAAAATATTCATTTATTACTTCAAATATTTTTTCTCCAGTTGTTTTTCCTTCCAATCTTTTGCAGCATAAAAACGTTTGTTATGTCTTCATTAAAAATAAATCTAACGTAAATAATTAGTTGTGACATTTTAGTAATATCGGTAGTCTCGTCCAGTTGTAAAGCAAATACAGGTGAATTTTGTATGCCTTTTATGACTTCTGACTCGATATTTCGTAACATTTCGGAAATCCGCCGAGACACGGTATTTCTTGATAATGGTATTGTTTTTAGTTCATTTCCATATTTATCGACATGCATAATTGATGTCATCTTAGTTGCTGCAGGAAGGATAAGGGATTCTCCAATTGTATGGAGTTTCATTGTTTTTCCTATTAGATAAGAAACTTCTAAAGAAGCTCGTAATGATTTCTGAGGTATTGTTGTAAATTTCTTTAGATTTGCACTTTGAATTTTCAGATTTTCAGCTCGTCTTTGAAAAAAAAATCGGCATGTTTATTTTGAAGTTTTTTTATGTTTAGTTTCCAGATGCCTTTTTAATTTAGCTGGTTTCATGCTCTCATTTGCTAATTTTTCGTTGCAAATGACACATATCTGGCGTTCTTCATCATCAACAACACAAAATGTAAAACCATACTTAATAAATTCCTCATTGTATTTTCTTATTTTTTTAGATGGGGCATTTAGTTCAGAATTTTGAGACTCCTCATCAGTATACGTATTACCCATTTATCCATTATGAATATAGGGGTTAAATTTTTTTAACTAAAACAAATAATAAAAAAAATTTATCATTTTTTTTCTCGAGAAATTTAATAAAATTAACATAGATCCTTCTCTAATGATAGCACATACCTGATAACAAAGAGCAGCAAAGCCCGATAAAAATATAACAAATCATGATTACACAACGTCACATGATAAAACTGGAGGAGAAACTAAAAGAATTGCAGGCCAACTGTTACATGCTACAACTTTACATGGAAACGCGCAGTAAAACATTCAGTGATAATTTTCTGGTCGTTTGGTTGGCCCTGGATTGACACGCATGTCTACAAGATGACTCCCACACAGCCCTTGATTACCACAGTGCGCACCGTTCGACACAGTACGTATAACATCAATACGTCGGACAAATAGGCGCTTTTCAGTAAAACTGGCGAATTACCGCGAAGAGGGCGTCATCTACCGAAAAACTTGCGTCTTCACACTTTACATACATTACGCATTACGGTCAAAGAAAGAGCGAACAGTAGGAAATTGCAATTAAACAGTAAGTGACGGCGTTTCACTCTTTATATGTACACTGTATGGTATGCAGCATGCAGGCATAATGCATTTCATAAAAATTTGGCGACCCCTAGTTTGCGCACCTCTGATTTAGACTATCTAAATGGCTTTTTGTAGGAAAAAGTTTGTTTTTGCTGTAAATTTTTAAAATGTAATTCAATTTTTACGTTGGTCATACGAAGTTTTTGTTCTTTTAGGGGATCACTCTTTTGAGTGTTTACTATAAATGGAATTCATTGTGAGAAAGTATCTCATTTGATTACTGATTTTCATTCCGCCTTTCAAATTTTATTTTAGCTACCAGTTTTATAAGCGTTAGAGTTCTTTATTTCCATTTATATTTTTGCCTGACAATTTTGTTGACTTATTAGTCATGTCATTATATACATACATATCTAAAGACTGTAAGATTCATAATGATATTATACGATTTGAAAATATTACTGGTTTAGTGATTGAGTTTTTTTTTTATCTACAGGGGTTTCGGAAAGCAAGGCTACAAATGTCAAGGTAAGATTTGTTTTATTTTCTAATAATTACTGTATTTTCAAACACATGAAATTAATTACTCTTCATATATATTGAAACTCCTTATAAAAGAGCCTTATGTATTTGATTCCAAAAATCTTAATTTTTTTAAGCAAATCGATTTATTTTGTTCTTTAAAGAATAATTTTCTAAATATTCAATTTACTTTAAAATGTACTAGTAAAAGATTCGACTCATTTGATGTTTGCTGACAACTGATATTTCCCAATAGTAAACAAATTTTCATTTAATTCAAATGAACCTTTCTCGTGATCAGTTAGAAGCTTTATATTGTATTTCATACGTACCTTTCATGGTCACGAACTTATGGCCGGCGTTGTCGAGCCGTGCGTCAGAGTCCTCGTGCCCCTGAAGAACCGCAGTGTCAAGAGGGGGATGCTGGTTGAAATTTTCGAGGCTCAAAGTCCTCATGTAAGTGTGAGGTGGGGTCTCAGCTCAAGTGTCGTACTTGTCACCTGACCACCTTGCAAAATTACGATGACTGTCACCAAAAACTCTCGCGAGCAGTTTCATAATGTGCCTTTAACCCTCTAAGCGGTCTGCACTTAGTCTTGCCATTCTGGAGATGCTTCAAAAATGCACCGCACATATTTTTTTGCTTTCAGGTGGGGTTCTCAAAAGCGGTTGAGCCGTATTTTTAAGAATGCGGCACGGCCGCTTTTGGGAATCTTGCTTGAAGGCAGAAAAAGCATCTCTGGAATGGTGGAATTTTACGTGCAGACCGCTTGGAGGGTTAATAAGAAAACTCAAATCTTATGCGCATCATGTTAAATTTACCATGGTTGTACCATTAAAATATTTAGAGGACATTATTTTGCATATTTTTTATGACAACCCAAACTTCCAGTATCTCCAGTTTTGTTTTTTAAGGGGACGTGGTACGATTTACGCAAAAATTTTAAATCTAAGGATTTTTAAAAAAATTTTTGGTTGCCTCCTATGTGTGTATACTATGTAAAACAGATTTTGTGCTCAAAATTTTATAAAAAGCTAGCCATTTAATTTTTTAAGGAAAAAACTTGAAAATTGTGAAGTGATATTAAAATGCTACTCCTCCTCCTACAAAAATGTACGTACACGCATAAAATTTGATTTACAAGTGTGTCACACTATGTATAACAAAAGTTAGTTGTTTTTGTTTTGCATAGTTTGTAAAACCCATAGTAAAACACATGGGTTTTGTAATAACATGATTGGAATTCGTACAATACCTCTTTTTATGAAAGCTTATTGAAAATTCCTTAAAAAATGTATTAATTCTGATTTCAATTATTTTTTTTAAAAAATAAGTATTGCTTTGATTCAAGAATGCATGCCAACTTTTGTTACATGTACTATTGGCAATAGGTAAAAAAATAATTCAAAGCATTAGGCACAATAGAAAAAGGGGATTAGCATTTTAAATGAAGACAAACTAGTTATTTTATCTTTCTGAGATAAGTAAGTTTAAAGTTTTGATTTGCCGTAGGGATGTGAATAAAAACGAACGTAAAACCTATCATATAATTCTGAGTTTTTTTAAGTTTAGAGCTTTCAAATTTTGTGAGGTTATAGAAAAGTATCTAAAGAATAATTTAAGCTAAAGAAATTAAATTTGATTTTTTGACCGATTTTGGTCAATTGAATCGTACTGTGTTCCCTTAACTAATTGCCAGTTTATTAAAATAATAAATTTCTACTCAGAACATAATGTTTGGTTGCTTGTAAAAAAATATATACATATATAAGAACTTGATTAAATTCAAGTATAATTTTCTGGGTAAGTTCGATGTTATTTTTTTCTCAATAGATTTTCTTAACAGGTCCTAATGCATTGTGTGAAATAAGAGCCGCTGCTAGTTAAAATGTATTTAAGCCTTAAAATTGTATTGTGATGTGGTGTGAAATTATAAGACTGAGGTATACCATCTTAATTACCAGCCTCATCATATAATCAGGACTCAGAATTAGAAATTTGACCCTAGTACATCATTGAATAGCTTTACTAGGATAGCAGTCGAAAATTAAAAAATAAACTCAAACTAGTTCTCAGTTGCTTTATATAATGTTTAACTTCAGATGAGATATAAATTTAAACGCACATTTTAAATTATTTTGATATTTTGTAAATATTTTAAATAATACATTCTACTTAACAAAAAATTTTGTGTTTCGTTCTAGCTTGTCAAACAGTAGTTCATAAAAAATGTCATTTAAAGTTATTAGGAAAATGTACAGATTCTGGCAACCAATCACAATCAACACAGGTAAGACAAAGTGCATACTTATTTAATGAATCATCAATTCTGTTGGAATGAGATACGAATTGTTCGAATCTTTGCATAAAATTTTATGAGAACGA
>BMAV01001540.1:31906-47868 GCA_019973955.1 Trichonephila inaurata madagascariensis
TCTGGAATGGTGGAATTTTACGTGCAGACCGCTTGGAGGGTTAATAAGAAAACTCAAATCTTATGCGCATCATGTTAAATTTACCATGGTTGTACCATTAAAATATTTAGAGGACATTATTTTGCATATTTTTTATGACAACCCAAACTTCCAGTATCTCCAGTTTTGTTTTTTAAAGGGACGTGGTACGATTTACGCAAAAATTTTAAATCTAAGGATTTTTAAAAAAATTTTTGGTTGCTTCCTATGTGTGTATACTATGTAAAACAGATTTTGTGCTCAAAATTTTATAAAAAGCTAGCCATTTAATTTTTTAAGGAAAAAACTTGAAAATTGTGAAGTGATATTAAAATGCTACTCCTCCTCCTCCTACAAAAATGTACGTACACGCATAAAATTTGATTTACAAGTGTGTCACACTATGTATAACAAAAGTTAGTTGTTTTTGTTTTGCATAGTTTGTAAAACCCATAGTAAAACACATGGGTTTTGTAATAACATGATTGGAATTCGTACAATACCTCTTTTTATGAAAGCTTATTGAAAATTCCTTAAAAAATGTATTAATTCTGATTTCAATTATTTTTTTTAAAAAATAAGTATTGCTTTGATTCAAGAATGCATGCCAACTTTTGTTACATGTACTATTGGCAATAGGTAAAAAAATAATTCAAAGCATTAGGCACAATAGAAAAAGGGGATTAGCATTTTAAATGAAGACAAACTAGTTATTTTATCTTTCTGAGATAAGTAAGTTTAAAGTTTTGATTTGCCGTAGGGATGTGAATAAAAACGAACATAAAACCTATCATATAATTCTGAGTTTTTTTAAGTTTAGAGCTTTCAAATTTTGTGAGGTTATAGAAAAGTATCTACAGAATAATTTAAGCTAAAGAAATTAAATTTGATTTTTTGACCGATTTTGGTCAATTGAATCGTACTGTGTTCCCTTAACTAATTGCCAGTTTATTAAAATAATAAATTTCTACTCAGAACATAATGTTTGGTTGCTTGTAAAAAAATATATACATATATAAGAACTTGATTAAATTCAAGTATAATTTTCTGGGTAAGTTCGATGTTATTTTTTTCTCAATAGATTTTCTTAACGGGTCCTAATGCATTGTGTGAAATAAGAGCCGCTGCTAGTTAAAATGTATTTAAGCCTTAAAATTGTATTGTGATGTGGTGTGAAATTATAAGACTGAAGTATACCATTTTAATTACCAGCCTCATCATATAATCAGGACTCAGAATTAGAAATTTGACCCTAATACATCATTGAATAGCTTTACTAGGATAGCAGTCGAAAATTAAAAAATAAACTCAAACTAGTTCTCAGTTGCTTTATATAATGTTTAACTTCAGATGAGATATAAATTTAAACGCACATTTTAAATTATTTTGATATTTTGTAAATATTTTAAATAATACATTCTACTTAACAAAAAATTTTGTGTTTCGTTCTAGCTTGTCAAACAGTAGTTCATAAAAAATGTCATTTAAAGTTATTAGGAAAATGTACAGATTCTGGCAACCAATCACAATCAACACAGGTAAGACAAAGTGCATACTTATTTAATGAATCATCAATTCTGTTGGAATGAGATACGAATTGTTCGAATCTTTGCATAAAATTTTATGAGAACGAACTAAAATAAGATTAATCATTTAATAAAAATTGAATCCCTATGTAATCTGAGCTGGATTTGCTGAAAATTCTCTACTTTGATCTTGTTTTATGAACAAAGTTATTATGAATTTAGACTTTATTAAGTGGAGGTGACTGAAAAATATTGACTATGAAAAATAGTAAGATGAACTGATGTATTAAAGAGAATAAATCTGCTCAATTTGAAGAAATATGTTCTGCAAGATCATCTTTTACTGTTACTCCGATTATTGAACATTCCTATCATTTATATTTTATTAGTAATCACTGGCGTAGCTAGTCCTGGGGAGGCGAGGGGGGCCCCCCCCCCAAAAATTTTTGGGGGGGGGCCTTTTTTGAAAAAGAAGTAAGACACTTACTTCAAAGTGTCAGAATGTTACACATTTTGGGTAGCTACTGCCGTATCGGTGTAGCTACGCCCCCGGTAGTAATGCTTATTTTAACTGTAAAAATGGAAATATATAATTAATTTGTAAAGCTAGTTTTAAATTTCTAGGAAATGTGTGTGTGAGTTTTAGAATATTTTAAATCTGAAGTTGACTATCTCGACAACATTATGAACTTGATTTGCAAAATACCGTTTATTGCATGCTGTATATTGGCATGATCTTCATGGAATATTTGATTGGAATAGGTCAGAATTTTTTTTAAACACTGTTTAAGAAATAGGATTATTCTACTGCTTAAAATATAGCACATAGAAATTATGTGTACAGTTAAAAATAACTATAGTATCTTCAATGGAAATGCTGTACTTTTCATTCTTTCATAAACTTGCTTTCAATTAATGGTTCCTTACAGTTTTGTAATGCAAGAATCAAAATAGATGTCCCTCATGAATTTAAAGTTCGCACATTCAGAAGTCCGACATTCTGCAATCACTGCGGCTCTCTTCTATATGGTTTTCGCAAACAAGGACTCAAATGCAACAGTAAGTTTTTGTGTTTTTGTAGAGTATGTTCTATATTTAAAGATTTTTTTTTAAAATTCTTTTAGACTAGTTTCAAGCACAACATATATGCTACTACAAAATTTTCATCAATGTTATCCTGTACAATTCTGTTTTAAAAACTTTGTATGCATTAAATTTCTCTTATTAAACTTACAAATGTGTTTATTTTGGATTATTATAAAAATAGAAGTCCCTATGTGTGCTTGGTTATACAAGTTTTCCAATTTTTAATATTCACAAGGTATCAGAAAATAATTTCAAACTGAAAAACGTGTAGTAAAAAATATAATCCTCATTTTTTTTTCTAGATTAATTTTCTAGATAAGATAGCTAGATTTCTGGAGAAATTTGGTTTATATAACATAAAATATCGAACAACACATCAATCAAAATACATTCTGTCAAAATAATTATTTTCCAATAAGTATGTTAGGTAATTTTATAACAAACTTTGTAATGTAGAAGCTGTAAAATGTAATCCCCATGGATTTATTTTAAATTCCATTTTAGCATTCATTAGAACATGTAGTTTTAATTTTACTAAGACTGTGATTATAAAATGTGATATTAAACTTACGTTATGTGTAGTCGGATATTAAACTTAACCTTATACAGGGTGTAACTAAACTCTGCGGCAAAACTTTAAGGAGTGATAGTACACATCAAGACAAACAATAGTAAATAGGAAAATTAGGTTCCAAAACGTATTCCGAAGGAGAGAGGTGCCATTAAAGTTTAGGGTCCGAAATTTCATATAACTATAAAAAAACCTTAAAAATGGTTCGATTCTTTAGCGGTTTTCGCTAAAATTCTTTTTGTCAGTATTTTCTTGAAAAATAAATTTTAAAGATAAAGCTAAGAAAATGTTGATAGAGGGCGCTTTAGACTTTGGAGTAACGAACAACTATTTTTTACTGTTGTTTTTTGTATCACATAAAATGCTTTCAAAAGCTAAGACTTAAACTGAAATTTTGAGCTCAAAATCTGATTCGTTGGGGGTGGTTAAGTAGTGCAAACGGAATTGTGTTCAGGAGGTGAAATTTGAAACTCCCTTCCCTCTGAACATAGTTCAGTTATTCCCGATCTTGATGTCGTAGGACTTGGTGCCGTAGACCAGGCAGCAACTACTACCTCCTGCACGTAAAATAAACGAGAGAGGGATGACAAAATTAAGAAAATCATTCAAAATAGACATGAGCAACTTTTCTGCTCAAAATAAAAAGAAACAGTTTGATGTACGGACGTAGTGCGTATGAATGAAGGTTGAATAAAGGATGACACGTAGAAAATGGTAGACACAAGATTTTCTGACGGAATCACAAAAACTACTCGAAAGAGCTCCCACCAGCAAAGATGCAGGCCTCATATTACCGGTGGAGGGACTGTCGAACATTTGCAAATACCCCGGACATCTCCCGGATATCGCCTGCTACGACGGCGATCCTCGCAACCAGGGCCTCGTCGGAGTCGACGGGGCTTGCGTAAACAAGACTCTTCATATTGCCCCGGAGGAAGAAGTCTAGGCAGGAGAGGTCAGGCGAGCGTGCCGTTCAATTTACCGGACCATCCCGTCCAATCCATCGCTCTGGATATGCTATATCCAATGCACTTCTCACATCTGCGCTGAAATGTGCAGGCGCTCTGTCATGTTGGAACCACATACGAGCCTTTATGTAGGCTGGAACACTTTGCAGTAGAACTTTACATACAGTTAGCACCATACAGTTAAATCCTTGCACTTTGCATGCAAATCGGGTGATTTGCATAATCGGGTATTTTGCAGGGAAAATTGCTCATGTCTGTCATGAATAACTTTATTTAATTTTGTCATCCCTCTTCCGTTTATTTTACGTTTAGTGGGTAGTAGTTGCTGCCTAGTCTACGACAGAGTATCGAAGATCGTGAATAACTGATCTGTGTCCAGGGGAGGAGGTGAGTTCAAATTTCACCTCCTGAACACAGTTCAGTTTGCACTACTTAACCACCCCCAATGATTCAAATTTTGAGCTCAAAATTTAAGTCTAAGCTTTTGAAAGCATTTAATGTGATACAAAAAATAACAGTAAAAAATAGTTGTTCGTTACTCCAAAGTCTAAAGCGCCCTCTATCGACATTTTTTTAGCTTTATCTTTATAATTTATTTTTCAAGAAAATACTGACAAAAAGAATAATTTTAGCGAAAACCGCTAACGAATCGAACCATTTTTCCGTTTTTTATAATTATATGAAATTTCGGACCCTAAACTTTAATGGCACCTTTCTTCAGAAGACGTTTAGGACCTTACTATATTGTTTGTCTTGATGTGTACTATCACCCCTTAAAGTTTTGCCGCAGAGTTTAGTTACACCCTGTATACATCATGTAAAATGTATTGAAAATTATATTATCTTTTGTCCCCAAAATTTTCATAAATTGGAATTTATTGAATAATGTAAGTTTAATCTTTAAAGTTATTTCATATTACAATGAACTATTACAATATTCTAAGACTATTTGGAAAAAAATTCCAGTTCTTGAAAAATATTTCTGAACACACTTGGACTGATTCTGTATGTTATTTAAATAAACAGGAACAATCTGATATAAATTATATCCTTTATTCATTCAACAATAAATATATGTAGCCTCTGTGTAATTGTATGAATCGGACTTGATCAGTTCTTTGCTTAATAATCCTCTCTTCAAAATTTAATAAACTTAATTTTGGTTGTAAAAATTTTTGGACATTTTTTAAAAAAATTAATTGTAAGATTTATTTACACACTTACTGATACTTGATGTTTTTTAAGAAACAACTTGTTTTTGGGGCCATTTTTCATTAAAGGGAGAAACAAACTAAAATATTATGTACGATTACTATAAACTTTTTTCATTGCAAATATTTTTCCTTGTTAACGATAATTTACAATCGCAGCTTTTATAGACATTCACTGAAGAATGTCAGACGAAAATACGTATTTATACCCTTAGGAATTTTTTTTTGTTTTAAATAAATAATCATTAATCACTTCAACAGCATGAGATTTTGTACTTTTCAGTTCTTTATGCAATTAAAAAATTAAATCTTGTCAAATTCATTCTATTTTTTTAGCTTATATATAAATAATTGAACATTTAAACTATATTGCTTTTGTTAATAGTTTCATTTTAAGAATGCGTGGTAATACAGGGCAGTGAAAAGTATTAGATAAGTTCTTTTTTTATTTAGGGCAGTGAGCTTCAAACTTTTTGATCGCGTACCCCTGAAATGAAATAATTTCTTCCCTCTTTTAATATATTTATTATATATAATAATGAGCCTTTTCCCCCCTCGTAATCACAAGAATGTCTCTACATATCCTCTGGAGTACGCGTACCACAATTTGGAAACCACTAGTGCACGGCTGTATTTTTTAAAAATTTCAGCAATCTTCATTGTAAATCTTTATTGAATTTTCAATTAGCAAAAAATATAAACAAAACGAACAATGAAACATTTATAAAGATAATTTAGCAATATTTTTTTAGTATAAGCTTTGAAACGGGGATACACACATAATCTGACGTCGCATTTTCGGACTGATAAAGGATTCACATCTCTTTGCAAGTTTTGCTTTAAACTACACATCTTCGCAATCTGTTTTCTCCTGTAGTTATGTAAGAAAAAGTAAAATGTCTTAGTTCATTATTCTTAATAGAATTTTCAAACTGTCATTTTCAGTTTGTCATTTTGTGTCAGTATTTGCTCAATTAACGCGAGGTGAAATTTCGCCATAGACATAGGTGCACCGGTTTTCAATTCATGTAAACAGCAGGCATTCCATAGGCACCTATGGAATTTCATCGGGGGCGGGGGGAAGAGATTTCTTCAACTTTTTTTTTTTATGAACTATTGAAATGCATAATGTACGAGACTCGATATGCCACCCATCCGGTATAGTGGTTAGTGACGCTGACTGCTGTGCCGTAAGGTCTGGGTTCAAATTCTACAGAAGGCATGGATGTTTGTAAATGTATAATGCCTTTGTGGCATGGAGGGTACTCTAAACAGCCGTCGAGCCGCAAGTCCTCTTGGTGGGAGGCCTCTGACCCCCCCCCCAAGGTGTTCTCCCTCTAAATTGGGATGGAACCGAGCCGAATCATACTGTCACATGCATAGTGCTCAAAGCTACGGATAACGACAGGTGAACTACTAGCCCCTTGCCACGATGAATTTCGCGGGCCTTAAGTATAAGCATAAGTAGCAACGACACAAAACTCGATACCGTTTCTGTAAATCTAAGTTTTAATCCGCACTCGGGGGTACGATATATTTATTACAATGCCGTATATAATCGACACTGGTTGCGAAAAGTTATATATATATATATATATATATATATTGTGATGCGAATGCGGGGATATGATGTTGCTTTCAGTGCATTCATTAAAAGTGTTGTTTTCATGTTATTCTTAAATTTTTTCCATTAAATGAATTTTTTTATAGGTTGTATAAGACTTTTTAACATTTTTTTTTCTTAAAAAACAAATCTTTTACGCATTATCAGAAATTCTTCTCCATGTATTAGCTTTTAAATAAAAAGTTTTGTTTGGAAACATGTTTTGAATTGTTATTATGATAGCATAATTTTGAAAGACTACATCTGATATTCTAGATTATTGGGATATTTTATTACCTATTGGTAAACTGGGAACCTTAACTTAGCCTTATTTTCTTAACTTTGGAACAGAGTCCGATTTCCACAGTCTCAAACTCTCATGCCTCTTAAGCAAACATAAAATGTTTAAAATACACTGATGTGTGAAAATTAAAGAAGGGATGGTTTTCAGCATTTAAAAAGGGATAAAGACGTACCGTAACATACTCAAAACGTAAACATAGGAAAAGTAAACAAAACTTTCTAAAAGGGCAATCCACAGGATAACTTCATTGGGAAAAAAGTTGGGAGCACATTTTTGTTCAGAAGAATGAAATGTACGAGGGAATTTTAGAATTTAATAAGGGATATGATCACCCCCGTGACTGTTATACAGGATAGACATCGACTATTATTACTGAGGATCTGATTGTCAAAGATCTGTTGTTGAATTACTGTCCACTCCTCTTTTAACTCCGTTCGCAGCTACAGAATTGGTGATGGCTAGTGACGTGTTTCCAAGCGTCTTCGTAAGAGTGTCCAACTCGTGTTCAAACGGATTTAGATCTAAGGTGTAGCATTATCGTCCATAAAGAACTATCTATAGCACTTCTAAAAAGACGCACGTGAGGAAGGATAACTTCGGTACAACTGTGGGAACCAGTGACTGAACCACCTTTTTTGGAAGACGTGTAGATTAGTACGGGTACCAAGCGTTATACCGACCCAAATAATAACTATCATTTCCAATGCAGCCTGTTTGAATGATGTGAAAAGGATTATATATATTACATTTTTCTTGCTCTTTCTCAGATGTGCATCGAACCCAGTACCACTAAAGACCCGCCGTGTAGGGCAGCGATGCACGTTAAATCTGTCGAGAGCTGAAACGTCCTTCCGTTGGTGTGGTGTGGTAGTTAGGAGAGGGGGTGCCAGATCAGGTGTCGTCCACGTCACTTGACCATGGTTCAAAATGATGTGGTCCGTCGCCAAAAGCCCTCGTGTAGCTGAAAAATGTGACGTTAATATTCAATCAATCAATCTCAGATGTGCATGCGTCCTTAATCTCTTGTCAGACTAAATCTGTTTTCTTTCGTTAAGAGTATTCGACCCTATTGCTCATTGGTCCAGTTGTGTTCCCGGCACTGCATAAAACAATGCCTCCGATGAACATGTGTTAATGACAAGTGACTGGTTGCTATGCAAATAAACACCATTGTGTAGTATCCTGACGACGGTAAAACGCAATATCGAGCTTCCTGTTCTTTGCTGCTTGTGTCTTGCGATTTTTCCCGCTGTTCGCCGGCTATTCCTTCTCGCCAGTAGGACTATATACTGGTCATCTGCTGCAGTGGCTCTGCGTGGACGACCTCTACTAATCCTCAGACAACTGTTTCTGTTCTTTGAAATGCTCAATTCGTGAAATAATGCTGTGAGCTATCCCGAACTCTCCACAACCACACTGGTTACACTTCGGACTCTTTTCATTTTTCTAACGATTCAACCTCGAGTGAAGTCATTCAGATGTCGTATACTCTATGTTGTCTGTTGAACATACACACCATAGCCACAATTTCACGTCGTTTAAACTGATATACACCGTTCAGTTCCATTCACAGAAATACTGATTTCACGCACCTAACTTGTCTTATACCCTTCGGACATGTTCCCACTGCATCATAATGCATATATGCAAAATCCCTAGCTCACCTGATCGTAATAGATCTTTTGAGTGGTCCTTTGCTACGTTGTGGCTGCTCATTCTACTTTTATATGAATTTCTCCACATCGTCCATAATTTTTTGCAGATTAGTGCATATCGCTACTAATGATAATCTGTTTAAAAAAATTTTAGTAATGACGTTCAGTGACGTACACACTTTCATTGCGAGGGTTATTTTTTAGAAACTCGTAGGTGAAAGCATCGAGGTTGTAGCGTACTCAAGGGTAGGGTTTGGAGGTTCACCCCCTCCCATACATTAGTCAATTTTTAGCATAAAGGTTGCGTTGACGAATTTTTAGCAAAGATTGGTCTGTGTTTTTTAAAATATAAATAATCCCAGCCATAAAGTAATCCGTGTACGCGACTGCTTCAAGACGTAATATTTATGCTAAAAATTGTCTGTTGACCCTTTTCCCCTTTGTGTACGCAACTGCTTGTGCTTTATCAATTAACGAAGCACGGAACATAAACATTATCTATACCTATTGTCAGAATGGCTGCAGTAGTGCTTGCTTTTGTAATCTTCTCTCCGTTTTACAGAAGGCGGGTAGTTCCTAGACTTGCGGTAAAAATATTAATCATAAATCTTTGAGAGAAAGCCTTAATTAGAAAGATAAATTCATGAAATGAATATATGAAATTAATGTGCCGTGTACAATGTTACTGAAATGTATGTAAAAGTGTTTGAATATACTCGTACTAAATATCTTAAACTTTGCTGTGATTTACGGCGTTTGTAATTATGTTGTGCTTCTGAAATCCGATTTTACCAGATTTCGATGTATGGAATGCGGGATTGTACTTTATACTATTCACCAAGCTGTCGCGTTACATGTGTGAGCATTTCAGGTGTTGTCATATAATTAACTCGAAATTACGAGGAACATCGCCAGCAATCTCTTGTATCGCGTCGTCAAATTCTTTACTGTCGTCATTTATTTAATGCTAGTATAATGTTTGATATACTAGTGTTTCAGACATTCATCCTTAATTTTTAAAATATGATTTGATCTTGATTGTGTGTGTTGGCGTTATTTTCTGGAATTAATCTTTTGTCGGAGGATAATATATATAAGAAAATGCTATATCAACTAAGGCGTCGTGCTCTTCTCTCTCTCATTTGACTATGGCACAGTGCTAAGTTAGAAACCCTCTACGTATTCCTAGAACGTGTTTAATTAAAACCAAATGAATTAGTTCCAAGCAGTTATACAATTTTAATGCTATGTATATATTAATCCGGCTAAACCTTTATACATTCACTTTGTTTCTAATTCAGTAAGCAAATAACTCTTCAGAACCTAAACGCTGAAGAGTAACTGGTGGAAACTGTAGTGTTTTTTGAAACGACGCTAATTGAAATTGATGTTCTCTCTGCCTAAGCAAATGATCATTAATTTCACATGAGAACGTATTGTTCTTTTAAACTAGTTGAAAATCTATTGTTAGTCTTAAGCTTTCTTTAATTGCTAGGTTAGTTTTGCTTCAAAGTTAAATACGAGTACGGAGGTAATTTCTATTTTATTTTAAGTCCAACAGTTAATCTCAACGTGTGTTTTCACTTTGTTTATAAATTATAATAGTTATTTTTCTTTGAAAAATATTTTTTTTATTCTTAATTATATAATGTTGTAAAATGTATACTTAAAATTAAATAATTAATACCTTTGCCGTAGTTGTAAAGAATAACCTTGTACAGTAACTGTTAATAATTAATAATATAGCTTATAAATCTTATAATTTATTCAATATTTATTTCTATGGTGCTCTTTATTTTAAAACCAATACCAGTTCAAAGGTGAAAGCTCTGCTCTGTGTCTAGGAAGTGAAACATGTCGATTTTTCTTCCTGGTGTCTGAAAAATACAGCGGCTGGAGGAAGGGAGGGGAATAAAAATAAATAAAGCGATTCTTTCCCGCTTTATTTTTGGCAACTGTTCCCTCTGTGACGTTTCTCTGAAAAGAAGTCCCCCTCCTCATCTGAGCCGAGGATCCTTTTGGTGTGGTAGAGGAATATGTTTTCTCCTTCTGTTGTCACTTGCGAGAGTTGGCATATTATCTTGCTCCAGTGTGTCACTGGTTTTAAACGTGGGTGCTTGTTTGTTTTTCGCTCTCGCGAACTGCAGTTGAAGCGCGAAGGGGAGAAATAAGCACTCTTCTTAAAATATGGATTATCCTGTGGAGGAGTTGTATATTTGATGTTTGGTGTTACCCATACGAGAGAAAGAGTACTCTCCCTGCCTAAGAATGACATTTACCTTTCACTTGGTGTGGTACCTTTCACTTTTGGATTATTTCACATTGGCTTGGGCGATTCTGCAATAAAAGGTATTTAGCATTTTCTTATCCGCATGTGAACTAACTTCAAGCGTATATTACTGTTTATTAATTTCAAAGCCTGATTGTGAACATTCTTAGAAAATAACGTGAATATATTTTACTGTGTCTGTGAACTGACATAAGGGCTCAAAATGTATTACGGTAGAAGCCGCTCACCAGCTCCCTATAGTTCGGGACTATCATATAATAGTTATAGCAGTGACTTAACTACAAGAAGTTTTACGCCTCGCAATCGCTCTATTCAGCGCGTTCTTGATACAGACTTTGTGAGACCCGAACGTTCTCGCAGTCCAATTCGAGATTATTCTACCCGTTCATCAAGTATGAGAACTTTACCATCGGTTCTGTCCTCTGATACATCCCCTGTTTTACGACGCAGAGAGTTAGATTTAACCTCTCAAATCACGAGTGATTCGCGCGGATCACCAGTAAATTGGAAAGGAAATGACGATTACAGTCTGGGCCCTAAACCTAAAAGCTATTACGATTTTACTACTCCTACTCGGCTTAGCTCCTACACAAGCCCTGTAATAAAGATGCCGAGAAGAACAGATTATTCTGATTACCTGCGGCCGAGCTTTCAAAGCAGGCCTACGCTAAAGGCTGATTATACTCCAAGACCTCGCTCTGAACGAGATGCCTCTGCTATGCCTATTGTTCGCGAAAGAAAATTAATTAAGTTTCGAGAAATAACGAATGACATATTGAATAAAGTTAGAAGAAAAGTGTCTTGGGATATACCGGAAGAAATTCAATCCCCTTTAATAAATGAAATGCGAAACAGAGAAAGTCCTCTGAATGAAAAAGCCGATACTGTCAGAAGTAGGGATAGTAGTCTAACGAGACACGAATCCAAAGAAATTCTTCCTCGAGAAAGCAGTCTATCGAGATATAGCCCTAGAGAGCCCCGTTCTCGAGAATGTAGTTTAACGAGGTATAGCTCTCAAAGACGAGATTCATATCCAGATCCTGGATCTCCGTTGATGTCCCGTCGTTCTTCTGATCATTATGAAGATCGGATGTCCCCTAGAAATTTGATGCGCTTAAATACAGATTATGATGCAACTACAAAAGTAGTTCCTCCTCCTAGAAAGAAATCAGTTGGTTCAGTTCCCAGAATTAAAAAACACCGAAGATCCTCTATAGAAAACACAGCAGCAGAAGAAAGAAGTTTAAACTATAGTATAATTGCGGATAAAATTCGAAGATGTCGGGAATCATCTGATACATCGCAGTTACCGGATAATTCTTCAAGCTCAAATTTTCAAGACGCTCCAACAGATGCTTTGCACGTTGATGAAAAGTCTGACAAAATCCTTCCAGATATCAATAATACAAAAATTGCACCCGAGCACCTTCCTCGACGAAGACGACGTATTTCTCAAGATCGAGAAAATCGGGATGATTCGAAGACTCGCCGACAGCGATCTCGATCTGAGTTAGAAGATACTTGTGTTTCACAAGAAACTCCATCTAGCCCGTCTCTGAATGAAGTACCCCGTCCAATCAATAGAATGCATAGAAAATCCGTGAAATACAAAGTTGACAAGTCATTACAACGCAATCTGTCGAAAGAATCTGATGATTTGAACCAGTTATCCACATTACCTCCTGCTGCTCGTAGGAAACATTCTTTAAAAAATGAAAATGTAGACAGCGGGGATAATTCTTCTCAAAATTATGGCTTGTCCGAAAGGAAACTTGAAGATGCTGGAAAAGAAGAGAATACTCTAAGTGATGTCAAAAACATCAGATATTCCCTCACACTTTCAAGAGAAAAATTGAGTCAATCTAAAGATATTGAAAAGAAAGAAAACAAAGCAATCCCAGCTCTCCAAAAGGAAACAAATATCGACTCAAAAAAGTCCAGCTCTTTCCAACCTGTTTCTAAAACTCCAGAAAGTTTAGTTAACAAAGTTAGAAAGCCTTCAAAAAAAAATGACTCCGCATTTAAACCAGAAGTAGAAGATCATTCTTTAGTTACTAATTTATCTGAAGAATCCAATTCAAAATTAAATAGTAAACACCTGAGTAGTTCTTCCCTTGAAACTACGAAACTTAAAAAATTGAATATAGATTCCCTAGATATTAAATCGGTAAACAAAATTCCATCCAGCCCGGAAATCGAAAAACCAAAATTGGTTAAAGCTAATGAAAAAGCTGAAAATTCCAGTATAAATGTAGAAACTTCCGTAAAAACTGAAAAATTAGAAAAATCTAGCTCGAAATCCGATGTCAAACAGAATTGTTCCCAAGTAGCTATTAAGCCTGATAAGCCAAACAAATTGTTGACCGACAGCAAAACTTTACACAAAATTACAAATAAGGAATTCGAAACTCAAAAAATCTTAGGCGATGAAAGCCCTGAAGTTTCCTCGGATCCTATATCTGCCAATAAAAATAAATTACTTTCGAAGGATATCTGTAAAGATGTATCTGTTTCAGATAAAAACATTAATTCTACTCTGATCAACAATTCGGTTCCAGATAAATCCTTTACTGTCGCTGAAAAACTGACACAAAAAACTGCTTCAAATGATGCTGTAAATTCGAAATATAATTCGAAAATTGGTAATATTTCCGCAGACGCTGTCATTGGGGATAAAAAATCTTTATCTTCAAATAAAGCAAACAAAGAAAGTTCTACTTCTGTAGTTAATAAACAGATAAATTCCGGTGGCCCTGCTATACCTACGGCGAGTAAAGAATTAAATGAAGGTTCTACTAATAATAAATTATCAAACAAAATTAATCTAAATGATGCAAGGATGCTCAAAACATCGAAAACTACTTCAAAAGATGAGAATATTCTTTTGAACTCTTCCACTTTATCTCCGTCTTCAAAACTTTTTACAAAGGAATCTACTCTTGATAAAAGGCAGATTAAATCTAATTCTATTGCAGAAACTTCCAATAAATCGTCAAATATTGATATCTTAGGTGACAAGAAAAACGTTGCTAAAGAGCTTGAAAACCATTGCGCTAAAGTTTCTAGTAGCGCAGCAAATACGAGCATCGACAAAAGTAATAGAACTGTTTTTACTTCTAATGTGGAAAAGCAAAAATCAATGAAAGACCAAAAACTTGTAGATCATCAGTGTGAAGATAGCGCAATAAAAATTCTTCCTGTAAAAGAAACGATTAAGGATGATGAGATTGTAGTTGTCTGCAAATTACCTCATCCTAAAAAATCATCACTTGTCACAAAACCGAGTTTCAGTACTGATACAAGTAAAATCATTCCGGTCGATCAAGCCGTTGTTGTTTCAATAGTGAATTCTAAAACTGTTCTTGTTTCTGAAAAGAAACCTGACCGAAAAAATGCAACTGGGCCTGATGTTCAACTTCGCATTCCAAATAAGCAAGAGTTACCCGCTTCGAAAAAAGATGTCACTTCAAGTGGGATTGATCTAAGTAATAAAACGCAACGTAATGCATTGCATTCTACTGACAAAGAAGGTCCTGAAGTCAGTGTTGTACATACCGTTGTTTTAAAACCGAAGTCTCAAAATGGGGATTCTTCAGAACAATCAAAGAATGATTCTAAGACTGCAGTTTCTGCTGTTCGTCTGAAATCTATACCTGATGTTATTCAAAGTGCTGTCAACAAATCGGCACCGCAAGCAAAAGACTCTTCTACAAATGTGATTGTTGAAAAGGCGCCTTTACTTCCTAGCATTAAAAAAGAAATGGGCAGTGCTGCCAATTCCGAACATGTTCCTTCCTCACCTAAAATTCAATTACCTGTTGAAGAAGTGCCTGATTTGATGCAAAATTCTGAAAAAACGCGTGAATGTAACCAGGTTTCAACAAAATTGGATAGGAAAGATGTTCCTTTTGTTGAGGAGTATTTACCAGAAAAACGAACTATTTCTTCTATTTCAAAAGGGAAAAGCTTTGAATCTTCTTCAACCAAACCTGATTTAATAAATGTGAAGATAATTCCTGAAAATAAAGTACAAATAGAAAATAGAGATGGTTCAAATAATTTAGCAAAAAATGAGATTTCTAAGACAAAGACTTCAAATTCAGAGTCAGTTATGCATTTAAATGCAACAAAATTGCATCAGAATGAAAATGATATTTCTAAAACTAATGATTTCAAGCAAACGACAAATACTGCTGCTACAAAAAGTCTGATCTCTGGCGCTAAGAAATTTTACAAGAAATCTATAACTGTACCCGACGTTAATGCTATTTTGCTAGAAAACAGTAGCCTTTCTAAACAGAATGATTCTTCAATTTCTGGAACTTCTAGTAAAGAAAAGAATGCAACATATTTATCTTCCAGCAGTGTTCCTGCAACATTTCTAGAAACAGAGAAGACTAAAATCGATAGTCTCGTATCAGACAACATAGGTCAAAAAACAAAAATAACTTCTAAAGATGAAAACAAAGATTTTAAGAAACCAACCCATGTAAACAGTAAAGCTCCGAACAAGAATTATTTATTGGATAAAACTCAACAAAGTGAAGAAAAGAAATATCTTGAGAAAGATGCTGTCAAGTTAAGCAAAACTACTAATATTTCTGCTGATCTACCGAATCACTCTATAGCCCCAGATATACTTGCTGTGAAAAAGAGTATAGATGGAGAACCTGTTTTGAAACTTGCTGTGAAAAAAAGTAGTAGTGGAGATGCAGTTTCCAAACCTGATG